>ML784360.1:19651-48106 GCA_009831015.1 Picea engelmannii
TTGTACTTGAACATTTAAGTGGGGTAAAAGGAGGTTGCCCCCTCGAAGAGGCTTATTATCTGAAATTATCTCTTTTTCAAGGCGTTGAGTACCTTTCCTGAAGTTTTTCTATGCTATATTGATGTTTGGTTCTTAACATTTTTATGAAGTTTGTAATGCGTTTGTTTCTTCTTTCAAAAGACTTTTCTTTGGGCTGAAAACGTTGAGACTATATTTATAAGTGATGACTCTCTTGGATAAGAAATGAACCATTGAATCCATGGAGCACAATAGTGTCATCAAAATTTATCATTCTTGAGAAAAAATATGTATCTCCCATATTATGTGTCTGATTATATATTTGTTGTAGAGGTTCGCAGACAATACATATTTTGGGCTCACTTCTTTCATGAAAAAATAAAGAAGCAATTCATCCCCTTTCCTTGGAGAATTGGGGAAATTATATTGAGAAGTGTTTCAAATATTGATGAATTTTTGGTGCATTTTGACCGGTATAACTTAAAGTTAGCATATGAAATCAAATCGATTAACCCTAACTACTTTTTTATAGATCCTATGACATCGGTCGGTTTAGTATTTCACTTTTTAATTCATTTATATTTTGAAAAGATGAAGGTGGCGGCCAACATCGCCAAGCAATATTTTTTGAAAATAAACAAGATGACATTATGAATCTTATTAGCACTATTGACCAACATAACAAAGTTGAAGAGATTTTAATGAAAGTTGAACTGGTTCTCCTAATGTATCCTAGGGAAGTGAAAAAACCAAATCAAATTTTTAATCAACAATACCAGAACAAAAGAAGTCTTCAATTGTTAATTCTCATAATGGAGGAGATCAAAACCCTCCTAAAGGAATTTTGGAGCAACCCCATAAGCTTCCATTGACTAAGAGAAAAAGGAAAACAAATCAGCAAGAGGTGAATGAAGTTGAACCTAAAGATGAAATCACCCTTGAAGACATGGACCTAGAGGCAAATATTGAAGATATAAAGTTCCTTAATGAAGAACAAAGAGTACATGAAAGTAGACAAGTTGTAGTATAAATTTACATGAAGGAAGCAATTCTTTTTGAAGAAGAATCCATAACTCTGCATAATTCTCTTTTTGATAAATATTCAAATAAATTGGTTTTTGAGAAAACTCATTAAAAAAAAAAATCAAGGAAATTCTATCTAAGAACTTGAACTAAATGGAGTTCAACCATCGAAAATTTTAAAAATTTTACAAATTCATAGTTGAAGCCCTCAAAATCTTAGTTGATGAAATGGAGAGTGAAAACGCCAACTTAAAATAAATATTCAAATAATTGGAGAATTCTCTAATGCCACCTCCCATATTTTCCAACCCAATTGCTACAGTGAAGCCCTAGAAGAGCTTAGGAAAAATGAAATAATCTAGTTCCATATTGAGAGGGACATCAAGATTACTTGTTGTAACCAAAAGATAAGTTGGGGAAAATATTAAGAAGAGAATGTATTTAGTCCTTGAGACTTGGGAACTAGAAAACAATTTCATTTCTTTAGGATCAAGGATGAGGAACTTGAGACAATATCGCTTTTGACACTTTAAGTGTCAAAAAGGGAGAATCATATTTAAATTTAGAAGATTTGGATGTAGATGGAAGAACCGTAGAATTTGTTGACTTGAAAATAATTTTAAATTCTATATTTATGACTAAGGAGATGTTTGAGAAGAAATTATAATCATTGGCCAAAATATTTAATAGTTTAATAGAGTATTCAAAATTTGAAGTAGAAAATTGGTTAGTTGATTATGTGAACGAGGATGAAAAAAAAAATGACACATTAAATCAAACTTTGATTGACTACCGAGAGATAGAGGATTCATTGTTTGACATAAAATTGAGGCAATAGATAATTGTCACACCCATGAGGGATTACATTGAAAATTGGTTAAATAATGCTTTAATCAAAATAACTGAAATAGATCAAGAAGTGGCACTTACAAATGGTCAAACAATATCAATACATGAGTTCATATAAAAGTGGCATTGGCCAATAGATAGAAGGAGAGAAAATCCATCATAGTAAGTAAACTAATCACATCCTTCATAATTTCTCTATTTTTTTTCTCTTCCCGTTCAATAATCATCCAGTTATTTCTTATCATTCTTGAGAAACCATAACCAATTTCATATTTCTTCTCTCTTTCTTATTTTCAGGTTCATCCATGTTCCACTTTAATTTTATGGTCCATGGGAGCCACATACTAGTCCATTTGGATGGATTCTATTTTTATTTTCAGATTATTTTCATACTATTACTATTTTGAAAATCTGAGAGAACTATTTTGGGGTTAAACATTTGTAACATCCCCACTATAATCCCTAGCTTAATGAATTCTTATGTAATATGTGGCTATGGCCAAAGTGATGTAATATGAAAATTTTATTTCTATGTTTTAATAATAAAACTGTGATGCCAACTGCTAAGGGGACATGGAAAAGAGATGGGGGTTGAATTAATCCATAAGAAATGGAATTGTCTAGGATAATTTACAAGAGGGGTCCAAGGGGGAATTACTCATGAATATTAATCCAACCCATTTTCCTAAATTTTCTAATTTTATATGAACCTTCTATTTTTTTATTGAGTGTTCCCAAAGCCAATCACTGAATGCATGTAAGAGGATCGATGTGAGTGGTCACATCCAAAAGTTATCAGATACATGGGGGTTGAGTATAATCAGCATGGGGAAGAGTGATTCAATCAAGAAAAGACAAAGAGAGGAAATTTGTATGGGTCGATACAATAGTTTTAGTTAGTCAAGTTCTATGCATGAGGAGCAAGTAGAGAGCAGGAAAGAGAGCTTGGAGATTGTACAACCATGGAGGGAAAATTATAGAAAAATATGGAGCAAATTGGAGCATAATTGGAGTTGGAAATTGAAGAGTTGGGTTGACAAGCCAGAAGGGTGCACTCCTGGGTGAGTTGCACTATAACAAAAAACATTTTCTATTGTTTGTTGGTAGGTTTTCTAAGCATAAATTTCACTTGAGTTCCCAACTGAGAGATTCCTGGTTACTTGTGTCAGAGAGACCCTGATAAATGAATTGGATGCCTGAGGGAATGATATCAGTGAAGTGGTACATTCCTTGGGTTGGAAAGGTCAAGACTAAGAGAGATGGTGGAAAATCAGGATAGTTGTAGCAAGAAATCATTATGTTGTTTGTTTCTATGATCTGTGAGTGGACTATGAATTGTTGATTGAGGTTGGTTGTCATTGATGTCATTGAAGAAATCCCCGTAGCACAAAGGTTGGGTAATGGACCCAATATGTTTAATGTAAAGATGACTCATTATTGTCTTATCATGGTTTATAATAAGTAGAAATGGTTGAACTCCAAAGTGGTCCCCTTATGGTAAAATCCCTCATGGGAAGACGCTTTGCAGATTGAGTTATCCTAGAAGTATGGTTAGAGAACCCATTCTTATTTATGGAATAATGAGATGAATTCCATTGAATTTGTCAGTGAAACTATCCTATCTGGATAGTGCTTGTCATTCCATTTGCAGTGGTATGTGGATCGTCACATAACTCCTCACGGTTAGAGAGTTATGGCCTTGAGAAGTTCAAGAACCCAGGTTTGGGTAATGGACCCAAGTTTTCTTGATGGATAACGGTATGAGTTTTGATATATTTTTAGGTAATACTATTCTATATGGATATTACATGTCATTACATTTCTTTTTGTATGTGGAACGTCACATAACTCCTCATGGTTTGAGAGTTATGGCCTTACAAAGTTGGAGGACCCTCATATGTCATCTAGAAGCCCCAAAAGGTCAAAGTAGTCAAAGTGGTTTAGGAGATTTTAAAAGGTAAATAATAAAGTGAAGTGATTAGTGTACTATAATTCAAAGTGAATACAAAATAAATTAATTCAATAATAAATTTAATGGAGAAATTAGAACTGGGTTAACCCTAAAATAAGGAAAGTGGGCAAAGTGACCTAGAATATGTTTTTAAGGAAGCTACTTGGAGAGTATAAATAAGAGGAAAGACTCTCTCATTTAAGACACAATTGAGAATATTAAATAACTATAGGTGTCTGAGGTAACCAAAGAATATCTAAGCCTAATTTCTGAGGAAAGTGAAGAAAATAAGGTCGAACTTCAAGGAAGGATAAATTCTTTTGATGATGCTTTCTAAGGTGTGTTTTTCTCAGGTCATCTCACCATTTTCGTAATAACTTTTTTTATAGAATTATTCAGACCATGAAATTGCTATGAAAATGAGGAAACATATCCAAGTATCTATGGTAAAAATTTCATCTTTTGGGTCGTATTTTTGGAGTTACACTCCGTGGAAAATAGGGTTTGTGGCTAGTCCTGAAACTAGTTAAAAACAAGTGTTTTGGGTAAAAACGTCATAACTTCTTCATAATAGATCAAAATTTAGTAAGACCAAATGTGTTGGTTATATTATAGTCTTTAGTATTATTTGTAATATTTTTAGATCAATTCAACAAATTTTTCGTGTGGGGCACGCTCTACAAGGTCGCTCTCTAGAATAATCCAGAATTCAGCAAGGTGTGCCATTTTTCCATAACTCCTTTTCTGGGAGGTTCCAAGTAGTGATACCTGGAGGAATTGTATAAAATCCACTGAATTGTGTATCAATTTCATATCTTTATTCATTATAGGTACAAAGTTATTATTATTTCAAGTTAATATTGTTGACTAATTCAAAGCTATTCTTGTGAGATTAAAGAAACGTTTGATGTAAATGATAGTCTCTTGTTGTTAAAGTTAAGGAAGGTTTGCAGATATGTGATCATATACACTAGGTCTATTACAGAGTTACAAATCATATTTGTATGATGAAATTGATGAGGGCTTTTGGTTGAGGTACAAATTGGGTACATGGTTGAAACAAGTAGTTGATGAGTTGGCACATACATGAGGTGTATATTTGATGATGTTGGTACATATTGATGAGTCATAGTTGATGAGTACTTGACAAATTATTGGTACATAATTGGTACATGRTTGGTTGCACTTTTTTAAGGTACAGGTTGATTACAGATTGTTTGGTACAGGTTGGTGCATGGTTGATGTACTTGTTTATGGTATAGGTTGATTACAGGTTGAGGTACAAGTTGATGCATGGTTGATGCATGGTTTAGGTTTATTTGTACATGTTTATAGGGGTATATCTCACAATGATAGTGTGATAGTGGTTCCATCATTCTACTTCTACTTTAGGGTGGTTGGACGGGGCAATGATAGGTGGTTGTAGACACATTTCAGTTGTAGGTGGAGAACATAGGGGGTTGTATTCTCCTTTTGGTTGTAGCCAGAGAATTGGGGAGTTGGAGCTTCCCTCAGGTTTTAGCCAGAGAAACTAGGGTTTTAGCCAGAGAAACTAGGGGGTTGGAGCCTCCTTCTAGTTGTAGCTGGAAAACAAAAGAATTTGGTACTTCCAATGAATGTAATTCTTCAAAACATATAAGATAAAGCATTCCGTGGTTTTCTCCCAATTTGGGTTTCCATGTAAAACATTGGTGTATTGTGTATGTGTGTGATTGTTCATTTTTTATTTCTCATTATTGGATAATAATTCTACATTTATATAACACTTGGATTATTTGCAGAAAAAGGATTATAATTACGCTATTACTGATTCACCCCGCCCTCTCAGTAATCCAACAATTGGTATCAAATCAAGTTCCTTCAGAAATCAGTTTAACCAATGAAAGGTAGATCATGGAGAGTACCAACTCATATAAAAATGGAATACCACAATTTGATGGACAAAAGTATGTTTTTTGGAGCATAAGGATGAAGACATATATACAAGCACAAGGGTTTGAAATTTGGAAATCAATTGTAGATGGATACACAGTACCAACAGTTCCACCAACAAATGACAAAGCAGTGAAACTTGGTCATAAGAATTCCAAATCTACAAATGCACTTTTGAATGGTCTTAGTGAAACAATATTCACCAAAGTTTCACATTGTAAATCCGCCAAACATATTTGGGACAAGCTTCGAAATATTTATGAAGGAGATACAAAATTCAAAGAAACAAAACTTCAAACTTATAGAGGTTAGTTCGAACAACTAAAAATGAAGGAAGATGAGAATATTACAGCCTACTTCTTAAGAGTTAGCGAAATAGTGAATGCATTCATAGGATTGGGAGAAGAAATCAAAGAATCTGTAATTGTTCAAAAGGTACTAATATCTCTTCCTATGAGATTCAACCCTAAGATATCAGCCCTAGAAGAAAGAATGGATTTGAAATCAATAAGGATGGATGAACTGCATGGAATCTTCACAACATATGAAATGAGAACTGAATAGGAAAAACCAGATGTAAAAGAAGTAGCCTTCAAAGCATCCAAAATATCAAAGAAAAAAAAAAGGAACAAGAAGAATATAGCAGTAGCAGTGACGTCTCGGAAGATGATGAAGAAGTGGCCAACTTCGTCAAAAGACTGAATAAGGGAACCAATGGTAGGTATAGAGGTAAGCTTCCTTTAATTGTTTTTTAATTGTGATGGTATTGGTCATTTTGCGAACAAATGTCCTCATAAGAAAAAGAGAAACGATGAAGGTTACTCAAAAGGAAAACACACATATAAAGGCAAAAGAACTACAAAGAAAGATTTCAAGAAAATCTTATGCATCAAAGAAGACATCTCATCATCATATGAAGATGAAATCAGTGACAGTGAGACAGGAAGATTTCTATTCATGGCAGTAAAAGATTCTGACAAAGAAGACTTCGAAGAAGAATATGAAGAAGTCAAAGAAGGATATGAAGAAGTCGAAAACAAAATTGAAGAGGCATAAGTTGACTATAGAGAATAATTAATGTGTGCCATAGAAGTTATCAAAATAGAAAACAAGAAAAACAAGAAACTACAAGTAGAACTAGACAATAAAAAGGACACTCGAGAACTAGAACAAATAATCACAAGATTGAAGGTTCAAATAGAAGAAGATAAAAGAATTGAAGAAACACTCAAAGAACAACTAGAAGAAAAGGACAAGATCATTGGAAACTTGGAAACAAAGATTGTCACACTAAGAAAGGATATTCAAAAAAAAAATATGCAGAATAGCTCAAAAGTTCTGGATGACATTATCAGCAGTCAAAAATCTCATCTTCACAAGTCTGGACTTGGATACAATCATATAGAAAATGGATCAAGCTCCAAAACAACAAAGCAAGAAACAAATCCAAAAATCTATGCAGAAAAAATCAAAGGGGATAGGAAGATGTACAAGGAATATTACAGGGACACTCTTCCACCGAGAAGATTCAGATTTCAGAATCAACAATAGACAGATAGGCCTCAAGAAAAATAAGTATTTAGAAGAGAACCTTCTTTCAGAAGATCTTCAACTCCCAGGTATCAAACTATATTTTTTGGTTTATGCTATGCATGTAATAATTTTGGACATAAAGTTGTGAATTGTAGAGCTAACAACAGGAACAATAACAACTTTGAGAGTCATACACAAAGGGGTTACTCAAGAAGACCTAGTAAAACACAAAGAAGAAGTTACAACAGGTTTGAATCTTTGAGCACTAAAGTGGAATGTTACAAATGTAACAATTTTGGATACCTGGCCAAAAATTGCAGAATGACAGTCCCTCCTAAAGAACCTCAACAGAATAACAACAGTCACATACAAGAACCTTGGAAAATGACATGGATAAGAAAACAAGATCAATACAACAATGAAGAATGCAAATTCGATCTACAAGCTAAGCAGAAGAAACATGGTTGGTATGTTGACAGTGGGTGTTCAAAAAACATGACAGGTGATAGAGACAAATTTATTACATTAAAAAAGGAAAGAAATGGATCAGTCTCCTTCGAAAATGATAATTTATCCAAAATCATTGGAGAAGGCACAGTCTGAATTGGGAACACGAATAAAAAGTCACAAAATTTTCTACTGGTAGAAGATATGAAACATAATCTTCTAAGTGTGAGTCAAATGTGTGACCAAGGTCATAAAGTTACTTTCGATTCACAAAAGTGTGAGAAAAGAAGAGAAGGTTCAGGGAAATTGGTCGGTACAACTAAAAGAACTTCAAACAACATATATGTGTTAAGTGAAATTGGAAATGAAAAGTGTTGTCTAGGAAAGGAAGATGAAAGTTGGCTATGGCATAGAAGAATGGGTCACATGAATTTTGATAACCTTGTCAAAGTCAGCAAAAGAGAAGCAGTCAGAGAAATGCCCAAGATCACAAAACCAACCAACACTTTATGCAAGCATTGTCAATAAGGAAATCAAACAAAGACCAGGTTCAAATCAAAGGAATATTCAACAACAAGACCACTGGAAATTGTGCAACCTGATTTAGTTGGACCAACTACAACAAAGGTATTAAAAGGTGAGAGATACTTTATGTTATTAGTTGATGATTATACAAGAATGACTACAGTTTGCTTTCTCAAGAACAAGTCAGAAGCTTTTGAAAACTTCAAGATCTACAAGGAAATGGTTGAAAATGAGATGGATTCAAGAATCAAATGCTTGAGATATGATAATGGAGGAGAGTTCACGTCAAAGGAATTTATGGACTACTACAGAAGTCATGGAATAAAAAGGCAATTCTCCATTGCTAGGACACCTCAATAGAATGGAGTTGTTGAAATAAAGAACATGACAGTATAGGAAATGGCTCGAACAATGCTAATGGATTCCAAATTGATAGATATATTTTGGACATAGGTAGTGCATACATAAATTCACATTCAAAACAGAGTAATGCTCATAAAAAACACTGATAAAACTCGCTACGAGCTATGGAATGGAAGACCAACAAATGTGAAGCACTTCAGAGTTTTTGGTAGCAAATGCTACATCAAAAGAGAAGATGGAAGAATGGGAAAGTTTGACTCTCGTGTGGAAAAAAGAGTACTTGTTGGTTACTTGAGTACAAGGAAAGCATACAAGATTTAAAATCTAATATTTAACAAAGTTGTGGAAAGAATCAACGTAACAATTGATGAAACGGGCAGACCAAAATCAAAGGAAGAAGAAAACAAATCAATGGAACAAATTTTCGAAGAAGAAGAAGAAAAAGATGAAGTAGAAGAGGAATATGAAAAGAATCCGACAAAAACATAAGAGAAAGTTCAGAAAGTATCTCCAAAGACACCAAGAAAACAAGTAAAGAAGAATCATCCTTCGGGTCAGATTATTGGAAACAAAGATGCAGGAGCTGAGACTAGAAGAAAAATCCGTTCACTAGAACAAACACACCTAGCACTCTTGTCTACAATTGAACCAAACTATTTTGAAGAATCCGACAAGGATGAATTTTGGAATAAGGCCATGAATGAAGAATTGGATCAAATAGAGAAAAATGACACTTGGGAACTGGTTCCAAGACCAAAGAATAAGAACGTGATCAACACAAAATGGGTTTTCAGGAATACATTAAGTGAAGATGGACAAGTTACAAGGAACAAAGCTAGATTGGTATGTAAAGGATATGCACATATTGAAGGAATCGACTTTCAAGAGACATTTTCCCTAGTTGCCAAAATGGAAGCAATTTGGTTGATTTTAGCCTATGCATGCTCCAAAAATGTTAAAGTATATCAGATGGATGTAAAATCATCTTTTCTGAATGGGGAACTTGAAGAAGAAGTCTACATTGAACAACTAGAAGGATTTCAATTGTCAGAGAATGCAGATTATGTGTGTAAATTAAAGAAGGCCTCGTCTGGTCTAAAACAAGCTCCTAGAGCATGGTACTCTAGACTGGATAAGTATCTACAGCAGGCAGGGTTCAGAAAAGGATGTGCAGGCAACAACCTCTACATCAAGGTAAGTGAAGGTAATATTTTATTAATTGAAGTTTATGTTGATGATATTATTTTTGATAGCGATGATGACAGGTTAAGCTAGAAATTTGCAAAAGATATGCAGAATGAATTTGAAATTTCATTACTTGGAGAACTATCCTTCTTTTTGGGACTTCAAATACGTCGAAGCAACCAAGGAATCTTTATTTCTCAAACCAAGTATATCAGAGAAATTCTAAAGAGGTTCGAAATGGAAGATTTCAAACCTGTTATCACTCCCATGCAAACCAGTTGCAAGTTGAGCAAAGATGATGATTCAAAGTCTATAGATCAGAGGAAATACAGGTCAATGATTGGCAACCTACTATATGTGACAACATCCATACCATATGTAATGCAGGCAGTTGGACAGGTGGCACGCTTTCAAACAAAACCAAAGGAGTCACATGTGTTAGCAGTGAAAAGGATTTTCATATATCTCAAAGGAACAAAAGAATTTGTATTATGGTATCTAAAAGGAAAGGATCTATCACTTATTTCCTAGAAAGATTCAGATTGGGCAGGTTGTATTGATGACCAACGAAGCACCAGTGGAGCAATGTTCTACTTGGGTGAGTTTTTAGTATCATGGATAAGCAAGAAACAATCATCAGTATCTTTATATATAGTCGAGGCAGAGTATATTGCAACAACATCATGTTGTACACAGGTTCTTTGGATGAAACAAACTCTGACAGATATACAGTATGATTATGATGAGCCCATTCCAATATATTGTGATAATACAAGTGCCACCATTATCTCGAAGAACCCGGTGATGCACTCCAAGACGAAGCACATTCCAATAAAGTATCACTTTCTATGGGAGAAGGTTGCAGAAAAGAACATCAGAGTTGAGTATGTGGGCACAAAAGAATAAGTGGAAGACATCTTCACAAAACCACTTCCACGGAAATCCTTTGAATATCTTCACCAAAGACTTGGAGTTATTTCTACTCCAAAATGAATTATTTTTTAATGCTTATCTTATATGTCTTATATTTACATGAGGAAGCACCATAAGAGGATAGTTCAGTCAGGGGAAGCAACTCCAGATGGAAAGATACCTTTGTCATTGATGACAAAAGGGGAGAGATTTATCAGATGCAAAGGACAGAGGTAGATGACAAAGGCATGGTTCCAGGGGGAGCATGAGTGATATGATTTCATTATTGTATCAGAGTGTTTCCATCAATGCCAAAGGGGGAGATTGTTGATTAAGGTTGGTTGTCATTGATGTCAACCCTTGAAGAAAGCCCCATAGAACAAAGGTTGGGTAATGGACCCAATATTTTTTTATGTAAAGATGACTCATTATTTTATTTTCATGGTTGATAATAAGTAGAAATGGATGAAATCCAAAGTGGTCCCCTTATGGTTAAATCCCTCACGGGATGACGCTTTGTAGATTGAGTTATCCTAGAAGTATGGTTAGAGAACCCATTCTTATTTATGGAATAATGACATGAACACTAGTGAATTTGTTAGTGAAACTATTCTATATTGATATTTCTTTTCATTCCATTTCCAGTGGTATGTGGAACGTCACATAACTCCTCATGGTTAGAGAGTTATGGCCATGAGAAGTTGGAGAACCCAAGTTTGGGTAATGGACCCAAGTTTGTTTGATGGATAATGGTATTAATTTTGATATATTTTCAGGTAATACTATTATATATGCATATTACATGTCATTCCATTTCTTGTGGTATGTGGAACGTCACATAACTCCTCACGGTTTGAGAGTTATGGCCTTACGAAGTTGGAGGACCCTCATATGTCATCTAGAAGCCCCAAAAGGTCAAAGTAGTCAAAGTGGCTTAAGAGGTTTTAAAAGGTAAATAATAAAGTGAAGTGATGAGTGTACTATAATTCAAAGTGAATACAAAATAAATTAATTCAATAATAAATTTAATGGAGAAATTAGAAGTGGGTTAACCCTAAAATAAGTAAAGTGGGCAAAATGACCTAGAAGATTTTTTTAAGGAAGCTACTTGGAGAGTATAAATAAGAGGCCAGGCCATCTCCTTTAAGAAAAAATTGAGAATATTGAATACCTATAGGTGTATGAGGTAACCAAAGGATATCTAAGCCGAATTTCTAAGGAAAGTGAAGAAAAGAAAGCTGGAATTCAAGGAAGGATAAATTCTTTTGATGATGTTTTCTAAGGTATGTTTTTTTTTCCAGGTCATCTCACCATTTTCGCAATAAATATTTTTATAGAATGATTCAGATCATGAAATTGATATAAAATTGAGGAAACATATCCAAGTATCCATGGTAAAAAATTCAGCTTGTGGGTCGTTGTATTTTTGGAGTTACACTCTGTGGAAAATAGGGTTTGTGGCTAGTCCGGAAACTAGTCAAAAACAGGTGTTTCGGGTAAGAACGTCATAACTTCTTCATAATAGATCCAAATTCAGTAAAACCAAATGTGTTGGTAAGAGTACATTATTTCATATGATTTTTAACAGTTTCATATCAATTCAACAAATAATCTCTGTGGGGCACGCTCTACAAGGTCTCTCTCTAGAATAAGCCAGAATTCAGCCAAGTGTGCCATTTTTTCCATAACTCCTTTTCTGAGAGGTTAAAAGTAGTGACACCTGGATTAATTGCATAAGACACACTGAATAACATTGTGTATCAGTTCTATATATTTATTCATTATAGGTACAAAGTTATGATTATTTCAATTTAGGGTTGTTGACTAATCCAAAACTAGTCTTGTGAGACTAAAGAAATGTTTGATGAAGATGCTAGTCTCTTGTTGTTAAAGTTAAGGAATATTTGCAGGTATGTTATCATATACACCAGGTCTATTACAGAGTTACAAATCATATTTGGTTGATGAAATTGGTGAGGGATTTTGGTTGATGTACAAGTTGGGTACATGGTTGAGACAAGTAGTTGATGAGTTGGCACATACATGAGGTGTATAATTGATGATGTTGGTACATATTGATGAGTCATAGTTGATGAGTACTTGACACATGATTGGTACATACTTGGTACATGGTTGGTCGCACTTGTTTATGGTACAGGTTGATTACATATTGTTTGGTACAGGTTGGTGCATGGTTGATGCACTTATTTTATGGTACAGGTTGATTACAGGTTGAGGTACAGTTTAATGCATGGTTCAGGTTTATTGGTACATGTTTACAGTGGTGTATCTCACAGTAATAGTGTGACAGTGGTTCCATCATTCTACTTCTACTTCAGTGCAGTTGGACGGGGCAAGGACAGGTGGTTGTAGCCACCTTTCGATTGTAGTCAGAGAACATAGGGGGTTGTAGCCTCCTTTTGGTTGTAGCCAGAGAATTGGGGAGTTGGAGCTTCCCTCAGGTTGTAGCTTGAGAAACTAGGGGGTTGGAGCCTCCTTCTAGTTGCAACTAGAAAACAAAAGAAGTTGGTGCTTCCAATGAATGTAATTCTTTAAGACATATAAGATAAAACATTTTGTGGTTTTCTCCCGATTTGCGTTTCCACGTAAAACACTAGTGTACTGTGTATGTGTGTGATTGTTCATTTCATATTGCTCATTATTGGATAATAATTCTACATTGATATAACAATTGGATTATTTGGAGAAAAAAAATTATAATTACACTATTACTGATTCACCCCCCCTCTCAGTAGTCCAACAAGACCACCCTCTTTTGTGGATTACTAGCCTATGCTTGAGGGTGACTAGCTATTCAGATTTGGAACAATTATTCTATGGTTGGGTGGAATGTTCATCCCAAGTATCTAGTTTCACAACCATTGTTAAAAGATAAGTGTTTTATCTTGTTGTTGTGTTATTTCATGAGTTTATTTGTTGTGCATGATCTATGTAAATGAGAATTATTTATACATTGTTGTAATGAGTTGTTTAGCTACATTTCATGTTGATTATTAGCATGTTGTATATGCTTCTATTTTATGGTTGTAGATAGTAGCTAAATCAATTTTAATTTGTAGCTGAAAGTTACAGGAAATTAGTTAGTTGTAAATGAATTAATTTAGTTAGTATAAATTTCATTTTTATGAGTATTTTGCATCATAGTGTCCCTCAGATGGGCTGGGGGACATTACATTATGGTATCAGAGAACTTGTCTCAAACATCGAGCTTGTATGGGATCTAACTAGAGAGACTTTCTGAAATTAATTATTTCATATTTGTCTATGACATATTTGGGGGAAAACAGAGGATTTATAGAGAAATCCCCAAATCTGTGGGCAAATTCCAAGTTTGAATGAATACAAACTATTTAAGAAGGTTAATGGAGTAGATAAGTGAAGTTGTAGATCAAAATGCGACCTGGAATGGTCAAAATTCAAGTTTTAATGGATTCCTATAGAGTTACAAGAGGTTTGGGGAATCGATGGCTGAGATATCTTTTGATATCGAGATCGATGACCAAGATTCTCTATGATAATTTTAAAAATTCATAATGTTTCATCAATTTGTAAGGTTGAATAAATCAACGACCATGATTAATTTTCGATAGATGAGGAAACAAATCGGATTGAAGGCCCAAATTCACCTGGGTTTTTGTCGAAATTTTCAAAGTGTGAGTTGTACAACAAAATTCTCTTATGGTCGATGGTGAGACCGATGACTTTGGTGAAGTGTTGAAAATTCACCAAGAGGAAATGTCGATGGTTGAAGGTTGATGTATGGGAATTGATAGATTTGGATGATGTTTATACAATCAATAGCCATGATTCATTTCGATCATTTGTAAAATGGATGAGATCGATGGTCTAGATCAATTGGAGAAATGTTGAAAATTTACTAGGTGTTAAATTTTATCAAGAGAAATTGTCAATGGTTGATGGTCAATTCAGATGAAATGGAGAAGATTTTGGTTTAGCCATAACACATCTTTGACCACCGATATCTGATGGTTAGGCATCGGCTGGATTTGGTGAGGTGTTTCAAATGGACAAGAGAAATCGTCGATGACCAATGGGTCGGTGGTTGGGAGTTGGGAAATTCGACGAAGTGTTAGGGTCATCTAAGAGAATCAACAGATGTTCGATGAAGGAAAGCAAGTGATAATGTGTCATTCCACATCAACATCCATGTGTCATGCCACATTAACAATTTCCACATCAACCAACAAAGGTGGTCGATTGTTGATGGTTAGGTCGACCGATTTGGGGAAGTATCTTCGACAGTCATTGGGGATCATCGATATTTGATGGCCCAATATTCGAGCACTGGTATAATTTTTGGGGATTTCCATTTGTGAATGAATATTGTTGATGGCCAATGGTTTGGTCGTCTAGTTTAGATATTGATTGCAAATCGATAGTCAGGAAATGGGTCGATGACCAGCAATCACGTCGACATATCGGGAAACATGTCATGCACATCCAAAGGAAAGCATCGATCACCGATGGATAATAGATTCAGATCAACGGTTTTTGTTTCTCTTGATTTGTGATCAATGGCTCAAATTTAAAGGGTTGTTATAGTAGTAAAACATTCAATTTTCTATGAACATTTCTGGAATTTTCAGAATTTTGAAGGTCATTAGCTTGCGGGGAATTTTTGAGGCCCTAAATCACGTTTTTAGCCAATCAAAACCCACGAGAAATTGGATATAGCTATATAATGAGCTAAAGGGTTCGCAAAATGGAGCTTGTATGAGAAAGTTGTAGCCAAAACAATGAGGGTAAAATTTTGGCACCAATTTTACTTCTAGAAGACATAAATCCATGCTCAGAAGTTCGTTTGGGGAACATGAGTAGTCGATGGAAATGTTATGATGCATAAAATATATTGGTGAAGTCATATTTTGGTTATAGGTACTGAAAAATGCACAGGAAGAGAAATAAGACACATGTAGCATGTAGGGATAAACTAGGTAAAACAACCTATGCTTCTCCGGACCATAACTTTTAGCTCGGAGATAAAATTTGAGAAAACAAATAGTCGTTGGAAAGGTATTAAGGAGTAGAATATTTTCAAACCAAAATTTTGATTTGGGAAATAAAATATCCCAAAAAGTAATAATTATATTTCTGTAGTAGTAAAAGAGTGGAATTGCAACTTGTAAATGTTGTAACGTTTCACTCATAATTTAGTTTGAGGCATGGTTACCACCGTTGGAAATATTTTTGAGAGAGGGATGAATCAGGGGAATCAAAATTTGAATTAATTAAATGTCCCCTTCATAAATTAATGAAGAAATAACACATATTCTAATGGATGAAATGGTTTATGATATACAGTTTCTAACATAAATTATTACATGGGCATTTCTTGCAGAATTAGGGGTACAAAAAGAAACTTTATTTATTATATAAGGGATGTATGGAATATTATCATGGATATTATATCCATGAGGAAGAGGTAATAGTTATGCATTTCAACAAGGGGAATGCTAATACAGAGTCAAATGGAAGAATATATAGGCAGGAGCATGTCAATATGAGAAGCTTTCATTAGGGAAGTACAGAGCTATAGAGATGATAATGAAAGGATTATGAGGGAACATAAAGATATACTTAAGATATTAAACATGCTTCATAAGAAAGTTAGAAAGGACTCTAGCACCAAGAAAGCAGCTACTGCTAGACAAGTTTCAGCATCAATATCCCATAGAAAAAGGGATGATCATAGAAATGATAGACAATCAAGAAGTATGAGCAGGAACCATCATTCACCAAAGAAATCTTGTAGAAGAAATAATGCAAGTTCAGGGCCAGGGATCATCCAAAGTGTATATATTATCCATAGGTAAAGGATAATGCTTGAGGTATACATCTTTCAAGGTGAGCTCAGGAAGATCAAGACATGAAATTTCAATGGTGAGCACAGGAAATTAGAAGAAGTTGAGGCATGGCTGTTGGAAATGAAGAAATATTTCCAGTTGCATGATTACCCGTCATGGGTAGAAGCGAGAATTTCCACCTACAATTTGCAAGGAAAGGAAACCATGTGGTGGGATCATATTAGGAAATATAGGAATCTTGATGAGAAGAGGATCTCATGGAGGCATTTTAAAGGATATTTCCAATATAAATATTTGTCCAAACATTACTATGAAAGAAATATGAAATATTTCTTTGAACTCAAGTTGGGAACCATGATCATGGAGGAATATGAGAAGATGTTCTTTGAATTGTTGAAGTATGTATACTTCATCAAATATGAGAAGGTCAAAATCCAAAGTTTTTAAAGTGGGTTACCCTCCTTCTATAGTGTCAAGATCCAATATGATAAACCCAAGACTTTGGAGGAGACGATAAGGAGAGAAGGGCATCTTTATGAGTAGAGAAAATGAAGGCCAATGTTCCAAAAGGGTTGGAATGAAAAGATGAAAGGGAAAAATGATCAAGCATAGAAAGGTTTTAAGTTACCCTTTTTCAGAAATGATTCTCAAACAAATGAGCAAGGTTAGTCATCCCAAAATGAGCATAAGACTACAAATTTATTTGGGAAAAGGCCAAGGTAGAAAACTGTAAAATGTTGGGGATATGAGGGAAATCATTTATATAGGGACTTTCCTCACAAAGGGTAAATAATGAGGACTTTCCACAACATTCAGGAGGATGAAACAGTGTAAGACATGGGAGGAAGCATGCCAAGGATTTTTGTAGCCTTGGACAACAAGAAAGTATAATATCAATCCCCCATAATTGAAGTGGAAGGTAAGATTGACAACCAACCCATAGCAATTTTCATTGATTCTAGACTTATCCATAGCTACATAAATGCTAACGTTGTTGAAATATTTCACTTGCAAAGAAGTAAGCATAAGAAATATTGGTTAGTTTAGTTAGCCATAGGGGCCAAGAGAAATATCAATGAGTTGGTTAAGTATTGTCAAATAGACATGAATAGACTCAACACAAAGTTAGATGTAAAAATCATACCATTGGGTTCATATGATTGCCTAATTAGCATGGATTGGTTGGAAAACCACCATGTTGTCATATACTATTACAACAAGACAATCAAATGTCTTGAGGAAGAAGGGAAGAAAGGAAAGATTCAAGGCATTCCAAGAGTTGTAGTTGTAAGAGATATTTCAGCTATACAGTTGAGGAAGAGTTTCAGGAAGGGATGTCAATTTTTTCATCCCATATGGAAGAGGCCACCAAAGATAAAGTGGCAAACATGGAAGGTCATAAGGTCTTAAAATATTTTGAATATGTTTTTAGAGAAATTTTGGGATTTCCACCAAAGAGGGACATTTATTTCTCTATTGATTTGTTTACAAGAGATTCCTTAGTGTCCAAGACACCATACAAAATAGGTACAGCAGAATTGAAATAGTTGCATATGCAACTTGAAGATATTTTAAAGAAGGGGTATATACACCCAAGTGTGTCACTATTAAAAAAATAGGATCGTGGAGCAATAAAATAAATAAAATGTAGAAACAAAACACAAAAGATACACAATACGATAGAGACACAAATATATGCGGTTCACCCAGTGTGGGATATGTCCACTAGAGAAATTTCTAGTTCCTTCCTTATTATTATCCAACAAAATGAAGGGATACAACATACAACACACCCACTGTAACTTTCTCTTCTTTATCTCATAGCCTCCTCTCTCAAAATACAATATTCTCAATAATCCACAGATGCAATACAATTCCCTCATAAAAGAGGGTTTCCTTTTAGGGAAAAATCCCTAAAAATAACTTCTACCATCATATATGTGACCTTATAATGAACGGTTCAAATTTACTACAAAATTACAATATTTTACAAGGTAAATTTTCCCAAAATTTGTCTTCTAGGGGGGGGATACAAAATTGTATTCACCCCCCCTGGACCCCCTGGAAATAGTTGTGTGGGCTAAAGAACCCCCATACCCCCCATTAGGTAATGGGTTCCAAGCACGGCTGAAACAAACCTCTGAATGAGGAATATAATAAGGATCTGCAACCAACAATCTCCCACTTGGAGACTAATGAGAACAACTCCAATGCTGTTGTACATGTTGGATTATGATCCATCTTGGACCTGGAAAAATTATCATCTTCACCTTCATTCTTTAAGACCAACTAAAATTGAGCAGGAACTCAGTTTCTCCCTAGTTACTCCCTTTGTTAACATGTCTGCAGGATTTTGTCTAGTATGTATCTTTTCCAATTTCAAATCTCCATCTTCCAAGATGGATCATATGAAATGGTACCTGAGTTGTATATTCTTAGTATTCAAATAGAATGTTTAGTTATTCTCAATATGAATGGAACTTTGATTTTCATCGCCCCCCCTCAACCCCCATGGTGACAGTTGTGGGGGGAAATTCCCCCCACACCCCCTATTAGGTAATGGGGTCCAAGCATGGCTGAAACAAAACTCTGAATTAGGAAGATAATCACACTCCACAACCAACATTCACCTTTGGGAGACCCATTTATTTTTGTGAATAAGAAATATAGAACCTTAAGGATGTGTATTGATTTTAGACAATTGTATAAGGTCACAATAAAGAAAAATAATATTTTCCAAGAATTGATTATTTGTTTGATCAGCTGAAGGGTGAAAGGATATTTTCCAAGATTGAATCGATATCATGATATCATCAATTAAGGATAAAATAAGAATATATCAGCAAGAAAATATTCAGGAAAATATATGGGAATTATGAATTCATGGTAGTGCCATTTGGACTATCAAATGCCCCAACAATATTCATGTGTTTGATGAATGGAGTGTTCGGGAAGTACCTAAACAAGTTTTTTGATTGTGCTCCTAGATGACATTATTGTCTACTCTAAGTTAGAAGAGTAACATGAGAAACATTTAAAAATGGTGTTGCAAGTTTTAAGAGAGCATAAATTGTATGCTAAGATAAGTAAGTGCATATTTTATCAAAAGAATATTCACTACTTAAGGCATATAATTTCAAAAAATGGGATAGAAGTTGATCCTGAGAAGATAGAGGCCATTAGAGGATGGATAGTGCCAAATAATGCCATAGATATTATATCATTAATGGGTCTTTTCGGTTATTATCGAAGATTCATAAAAGGATTCTCAAGTATTTCAAATCCAATCACTTCTTTGCAAAAGAAGGGAGTGAAGTTTGAATGGACACCCAAGTGTGAAGGGAGTTTTCAGCAGCTGAAATACATATTGACAAGTGCGCCAATATTGAAGATTGAAAATCCAGATGAAGATTTTGTTACGTACATTGATGCATGTGAGGAAGGGATCGATGAAGTTCTCATTCAAAAGGATCATGTGGTATGCTATGAGTCTAGAAAATTAAAAGAACATGAAAGAAAGTAGGTTACCAATGATCTAGAGTTAGAAACAATTGTACATGCCTTAAAAATGTGGAGACATTACCTTATGGGGAAACAATTCGAGTTAAGGACATACCACTTTGGTCTAAAACATTTGTTTGGACAACCAACACTAAATTCCAGACAAACTAGATGGCTGGAATTTGTGACTGAATATGACTTTGAAATTAAGCATATAAAGGGAAAATAAAATCAAGTGGTAGATGCACTGAACATGAGATATAATGAAGTGAATATTACAACCATTATCATGTACAGGATATATCTAAAAGAAAAAATTGTTGCAGCAACAAACTCATATCATAATTATTTAAGAATAAAAGAGATATTACAACAAACTAATTTTCAATAGAAATTTAATTCTTATGAGATGAAATAAGATGAAATTCTTATTTACAAAGGAAAAGTGTATGTGTCAAATTCCAGTGAGCTTAAAAATGAAGTTATAAAGGAAATGCATAATTTTCCATATGTCAGGAACCCAGGATATTAGAATACAATTCAATTGTGAGAAGTCAATACTTTCGACCGAGAATGAAGAAAAAGTGGCTAATTACATAGCCAGATGCCGAGAGTGTATGAATGTGAAGACTTAACATAGGAAACCAACAAGTTTTTGAAAACAATTTCTCATTCCAGAATGGAAGTGGGAAGTTGTCACGATTGATTTTATTACAAATCTTCCCATAAAAATGAAGCAACATGATGCCATCATGGTGGTGGTGGATAAATTAACTAAGTAAGAACACTTTATTCCAGTAAAGACTACACAGAAGGCATCAAAGATTGCAGAAATATATATGAAAGAATTTGCTAGGCTACATGGAGTGTCTAAGGCAATAGTTTTGTATAGGGATCCAAATTTTACTTCGAATTTTTGGAAAGTCTTGTTCAAGGGATTTGGGACAAATTTAAATCTCAGTACAAGCTATCATCCAGACTCAGATGGGAAAAAAAAAAGGAATAACATAATAATTGAGGACATACTTAGAATGTATGTGATGGATCAACCATCAAAGTGGGAAGATTATATTCATTTATTTGAATTTACTTACAACAATGGGTATCAGGACTCATATAAAATGAGTCCATTTGAAGCATTGTATGGAAGAAAGTGTAACACACATGTGAGTTGGTATAGTCCAGTAGATAGAGCAGTTGTTGGGAAACATTTATTAAAGGAAATGGAAGAGAAGATGGAAAAGCTAAATCATAATTCAAAGGATTCCCATGATAGGTAGAAACATTATGCATATAAAAACATAGTATTCACATATTTTAAATTGGTCGAACATGTGTTTTTAAAAGTGAAGGCAAAGAGAAGTTCGTTAAGATTAGGAAGTTACCCAAAGTTGGCAGTGAGATATTGTGGGCCTTTTGAAGTATTAGAAAATATAGGGCCAATTTCATACATTCTAGCATTTCCTGCATCCATGAGAGTGCATAACATATTTCATGTATCATTATTAAAGAAATATGTGCATGACCCTAGCCACATAATTGAATGGAATTTGATCTAGATGGAGCACGAAAGGGAATTTCTAGGTGGAACCAGTACACATCCTAGACTGGAAAGTTAAAATGCTCAGGAACAACGTCATAGGATTGGTAAAGGTTCAATGAACCTATTACAGTCCTCAAGATGTTACACGAGAGCATGAAGAAAAAACGTGGGAGGAATACCCACAAATGTTTGACAATTTTGAATAAAAAAGAATGCAAGACTCCATTTTGAGCAACTAGAGTTCGAGAACCACATCTCAGAGTCCTATCCAACTGCACTGGGGACCTCGATAAATGAATGGCTCATTTCTTTGGTTAGAATTGATAAAGATATGGTACATCCCTTGGTTTAGCCTTAATAAACAGAAGGTACATCCCTTAGTTTAGCCTTGATAAACGGGTTGTACAATCCTTGGATTAGACTTGATAAATGAATGGTGCATTCCATGGGTTGGTGAGTTGAGAGGAACATGAGATTATGGTTGGACCTGCTGTTGGATTTGTTAAATTGCATAATTTTATTTTCTAAGTATTGTGATATAAATTCATGTATGTCTGTATATTGGGATAGTGTGCACTGAGGACGACACATGATTATAGGGGAGGAGGAATGTAGAATCCCAACTATAATCCCTAGTTTAATTAATGCTTATGTATATATAATGTGTGGCTACGACCAAAGTGATGTAATATGTGAAATGTATTTCTATGTTTTAATAATAAAAATGGGATGCTTGGACATTATCCTAGACACTCCCCTCTCTTTTGGGTTAATTCAGCCCCCATATATTGTCCATGTCCCCTTAGCAGCTAGGGGGACGACACATAATTATAGGAGAGGAGGAATGTAGAATCCCAACTATAATCCCTAGTTTAATTAATGCTTATGTATATATAATGTGTGGCTACGACCAAAGCGATGTAATATGTGAAATGTATTTCTATGTTTTAATAATAAAAATGGGATGCTAGCTGCTAAGGGGACATGGACAATATATGGGGGCTGAATTAACCCAAAAGAGAGGGGAGTGTCTACGATAATGTCCAAGAGGGGTCCAAGGGGGAATTATCCATGAATATTAATCCAACCCATTTTCCTAATTTTTCTATTTGTATATGAACCTTCCAATTTATGAATGAGTGTTTCCAAATCCAATAATTGAATGCATGCAAGAGGGTGGGTGTGAGTGGTCACATCTCAAAGTTATTGGGAACATGGGGGTTGCATATAATTATATTGGGGAAGAGTGTGAGTTGAGAAAAGAAATCCAAAGAGAGGAAATTTGTATGGGTTGGGACAACAATTTTAGTTCGTAAAGTTTTGTGCGTGAGGAGAAAGTAGAGAGAAGGAAAGAGAGCTTGGAGCTGGTGCAACCATGGAGGGAAAATTCTAGATCAAGATGGAGCATATTGGAGAGTAATTGGAGCTAGAAGCTAAAGATCTAGTTTTTCATGCCTAGAGAGTGAAATCCTAGGTGGGTTTCACTGTAACAACAACTATTTGTTGATGTTTGTTGGTAGCTTTTACTAGCAGCAAGTTACCTTGAGTTATGAGTTGAGAGATTCATGGTTACTTGTTCCAGAGAGACCCTGATAAATGAATGGGATGCTCAAGGGACTGATATCAGTGAAGGGTTACATGCCTTGGGTTGGGCATGTCAAGAGGAATAGAGTTGGTAGAAAATTGAGACAGTTGTAGGAATATATCAGTGGGTTGTTGGTTTTTATGAGTTGTGACTGGATTTTGAGAGATCACCCTCTTTTGTGGATTACTCTCCTCAGCTTGCGGGTGACTGGATATTGATATTTGGAAAATTTATTCTATGGCTGGGTGGAATGTTTGTCCCAAGCAGCGGGTTGCACAACCATTGTTAAAAGATAAGTGTTTTATCTTGTTGTTGTGTTAAGTCATGAGTTTATTTGTTGTGCATGATCTCTGTAAATGAGAGTGATTTATATGTTTTTGTAATGAGTTGTTTAGATACATTTCATGTTGATTATTAACATGTTGTAGATTATTCTATTTTATGGTTGTAGATAGTAGCTAAATTGGTTTTAATTTGTAGTTGAAATCTACAAGAAATTAGTTAACTGTAAATGAATTATTTTGTTAGGAAAAATTTCATTTTTATGATTATTATGCATTGTAATGTCCCTCGGATGGGCTGGGGGGCATTACACCTTTAATGATATCTTGAACTCTGAGTTATTGACCATAAGATATTTGAATTTTTCATATCATATTCCTGCTTATTTGGAATGAAATACTCTTTTAAAGTTCTCTCAATTGTGGACATGTGTCTTTCCTTCTTATGAATGTAATCACAATTATGATATTGTGATGGATGTCAGAATTATATATTTTTTCATATGATGATTATTTTATTTCTTTACAATATTTTGCATATATTGTATCATATTATTTGAAATATTCCTTGTCTTCTTGTCAGTAATTTTCTTTGTGAATACATTTTTTTTCAATCAATAGAATTTTGTATTTTATTGAGTGATAAATATAAGGGTTTGCTAATTAGTATTTGTCCACTTAGATATTTTAGTCCGAATATATCAATATTTTCTTTTATAAAATATAGAGGATTACCGCCTCTATAAAAATGAAAGGGGATATTTCATCCTCATGGAGTTTCTGTTTGGATTTTAACCAGTCTAAACATCAACATTTTTTGGTGACCATACTAGGGAGGAATAAAAGGATGGTTTCCTAGACTAGAATTCCCATGACTCAACCTGAATCTAACCAAACCCAATTACAAGTTGGACTAAGAAATAAAACAAGTGTTCTACATCAGTTATATGATTTTCTATTAACCACAATAAGGAGCCGAGAAGAGATCGAAAGATCATGGGAGACACTTTCCCATGAAGGAGAAAGAGAAATTGAAAGAAGACAAAGAAGAAGTGATAGAAACTAAGAATAATTTGGAATGTTATAAAGGACCAATAACAAGAATCAAGAGTAAACAACTTCAATTTCTTGAATTTGGAGAAAGTTCCAGACTAGGGACAAGAAGAACCCTAATAATGGGAGATAAAGAAGAAATAAATGAAGTCCCTGAGAATCAAGAAGATATACCAAGAATACCAAGAACACAAATACATAGAACTAGTCCTGTTAATTTGCAAGGGGAACACCATCCATTGCCTACTCTTCCCCAACAAGTTATACCAATTTTTTCAGGAGATGGAAGTGTTTTCAATTTGGTTGTCATTGATTTTAACTTTGATAAATATGTGAAATATCATTGATTGATTGGTTTGAGAATCATTTTCAATATTGGACTTATTGTTATGAAGGTGACTTGAATTTCAAGCATTGTCAATGTTGGACATAATATTATGAAGGTTGGACATAATTTTATGAAGGTTCCTTGAATGTCAAGCATTGTCAATATTCAACATAATGTTATGAAGGTGACATGAATGTCAAGCATTGTAAATATTGGACATAATGTTATGAAGGTGACTTGAATATTAGTAGAAAGATAACATTGACTAATGTATTGTATGAGCTTGATACACTCATCCTATATTGTATAAAGTTGATATTGTGTCATTAACATCCATGCACAAAAGAAGAAACTGTGAAGAAATTGTCTAGATAAAAAGGGTAAATGGATAATCCAATATGGATCCATACAAATCATAAATAAAGAAGCTAATAAGACATGGTTCATTGAAAGTGATTTAGAAAATATCAATTGAAGAAGAGTCGAGAGATGAGAAAAAATGTCAATGATGGATGTTTGGTGAGGAAGTATTAACACCATTGAGTCACAAGTCAAGTCGATTCAAAAAACAATAAGGTCGACTATCTGAAAGTTGATCGAATGCAATATTGCAGATTGACAGAAGTTCGAGAAGACAATTTTATTGATTTCAAGACAAGCTGAAGACAATTTGACCAACTGAAGTTTGAAGTTGAAGGAAAGTGATTCAGGAAATACAAGTTGGCCAAAGTAAGTCGAGATGACCAAAGTTAAATTTCTCAAGTCAGTTTTCTTCCAAGTCAAGTCGGTCCAAGAAATAAGTAACCTAAAGCTCGAAGTCAAGGATGAAGCAATATGGGTCGAATATAATTGAAATACTCAAGTCAAAATTTATTCCAGTTAAGTTGACCAAAAATATGTGTGTCGGTCGAATGAGGAAGAAAATATGAAAAAGGGTGAGACCAAGTCAAATATTTAGTGACTAGCAGTTGAGAGGGAACTAATTTTAATATAACCACCAAGTAAAATGTTTACACATTGAGTTTAAATAATCACCAAAAAAGGAGATATGTGGAGGTCCATTTATACATTCACATAAAGATAATATGTACTAAAGTCAATCTGGCATCCGATGATGAAATAAAAATATTGGGATGTTTCCTTCAAAGAGCCTCCCATACCTTCCACCTCACACACTTTTTGGGGAAATGTTTTGCTCGTCAGACAATCGAGAATGTTCTGCAAAAAACCCATGTCATAGAATTTTAAAATTCGTTTCCATCACTTCAGAGTATGTATACAAAAAGCGTTGTCTAATATGGTGTATGAAAATCAATTAATAAAAGTTTCCATTTGTGTTAATTAAGTAAATGGGTGTAATGCTTCATTCCAAAAGGACACAATGTTTCAAAGTGGCACCTTTTGGAGGACTATATAACTAAAGGAATATGAAGGGAAGAATGTGTCTTGGTGGATATATATATATATATATAATGGATTGAATGAAAGTTTAGTCTATCAGGTTGGTGTCTGTTTACAGGATGAGTCTTGTCATGAGATCAACAAGACGGGGTGTTTTTATGAGGTTTGGATTCCTCATTTCTCAATTGGATCTGAGAACCACAAAATGGGTCTTGTGTCAGAGAGTTGGATATCTCATATTCAGTTAAAGTTGAAGATATTAAAGGATTGATTTTATATGTATTCATTCAAGTTAAATAAATAAAAGAATGATATTTTATCTACTTCATACAATTTGTGTTATACATGTTTATGAATAATTAATTGTATTGCATGTATATTATTCAGTTAATTTAGGTAATATATGAAATTGTGAAAAAGTAGTCAAAAGTTCTAGACATTGATTCACTCCCCCTCTCAATGTCACTATGTGTTGAAACATGAAGCATAGATACAAATAAACATATATACCAATTCTTGGTGGATTTTGATATCCACTTCATGGAATATGATGATGTCATGGCTAGATTAATCTTGTAGACCTTGGTTGAACAAGCTTATGAGTTGTACCTCTCTCTTTCTGCTAAATCAATTTCACCGTCTAATGATTTGGAGAGCATATTACTCACTATGTATGCACCCCCACTTGCATACCATACACTACTCACACAGTTCACTCAAATTGATTTTAAAATTATTGAAATAATCAAAGACTTTTATTTAATATTTTTTAATACAATGAATCAGATTCCAGAAGAAAAAAAAAACAAATGCTCTTGTTGTTTTTGGTTGTTATAAGAACACAATTCCCACCAATGTAAATTATGCCACAAGATCTTCAAGAATAAATACGTTATGTGTAGTTATTCAAAAGGAAATGAATATGGAGGAATTTATGTTAGAAACAAAATATGATCTTGAGATCATTCTCGAGAAAGTTCCAAGAAAATGAACACTCTTGAGATATCATATCAAGGACCGTCCACATCAAGAAAAGTTGAAAATTGAGGAGTGGGTGGAGGAATCCTCCAGGGAGTTATCCTTAATGTAAGAAATTATCTATTCACAACTCAAGAAACAAGGAAAACGATGGAAATATCTCAAATTAATAGAACCATTCAATAGATGCAGAATCAACTAACAAGGTTGAGAAGAGATGAAAATTTTATCCCCACAAACCAAAATATAAGAGTTCCTATCTAGGAACAAAGAAAAAATCATGTCCAAGAACAAATAATGAAAAGTGAAAAAAATTCCATAAATGAAGAGCATAGGTCGAGGGCACATAGAGAGCCAAACACTAATGTTGTCATGTTGGCAGAAATTTTTGCAGAAGAAAATTTTAAGAACTTTGATCAAGAAGTTGATATCATTCAAGATGATATTCTTGAATTAGTACATACGGATGAAGGCGAATGATCCTTTTACATTTTCAATGAACAAGATGATCCTACCATTTCATAGTAAAATTTTGTGCAAATGACATCACAAGTGAACAGATGTTGGAAGATTGATTGTTGTCATTGATGTCAACCCTAGTCATGGGTTTTGGACCGCAAGATTGATAAAGGTATTTGGACATGAAGGAAAATGCACTTGCATATGCAACACCCATGAATGGATAGTGTACATCATGTTGTTTCCGGTGGTATGTGGCATGTCACATGGATCCTCATGGTTGAGGAGAAATGAATTTTTGAAGATGACAAAGTGGTTTGAAAAAGGAAGTACATGTAGGCCCTGAAAATAATTACAAAATAAGAAAGTGTCGGGTCGGCCCTAATGTTAAAAGGAAGTGACATAAATGGTATAAATAAATATCATTATACATTCATTTGATACAAGTCAAATTTCAGAGGGAAGAAGAAGTAAAAGAAGGCCGGATTTCAAGGGAGGATGAAGTCTTTTGGTGATGTGTTCTAAGGTATGTTATTTTCAGGTCATCTTACCATTTTTGCTATAACTTTTTTTCTAGAATGCTTCAGATGGTGAAATATCTATGGTATTGAGAATACATATCAAGGTACCTATGGTAAAAATTTCATCTCTTGATTCGCTATAATTATGGAGATACACTCTGTGGAATATAGGGTTTGTGACCAGTCCTGAAACTAGTCAATAAACAGGTGTTCTGGGTAAA
>ML784360.1:51843-105725 GCA_009831015.1 Picea engelmannii
GCAGAAACAACAAAACAACAAATAGTTGCAAGTCAGGAAAATAATCCACAATGGATGACATATAATGTGATTGATGATTTGAACAAGTTAAGAATTACTTTTCCCTTCATGGAAGTGGTGAAAATTCCACAACAAAGGGAAAATATTGTGAATATTCTTGATGAACCAACAAATATAATAGAATTTGTTGCTACAAATTGTAGGCAACAAAAAAAATATCCATTAGTTAATCCAAGGGGAAACGTTCCATCATTCTACATAAATATAGAGAATCATGATGTTGCTTTGCATAAATGTTTGATAGATAGTGGAGTAACCAATAACATTATTCCCATGTCAGTCATGGAGGCACAAGGGGTGGAATGTAATAAATATTATGAGACACAAGAAAGTATTTATGCAATAGATTCAAGAAAGGTATCGACATACGGTGAGATTAAATATTTTTATGCATGGATAACTACAACACCGCACATCACAATAGTATTTACAATCATAGTGGTATACTTACCTCCAACATACAAAGTTGTTTAAGAGGATAATTATCTTCAATGATTGTGTTAGCACTCTGTAAATTTGTTCGGCTGATAAAACAAATGACTGAAGTAACCTACAAACCAACTTTATTGTTAGGTACTAGCCTGCTCAGATCAGAGAGGGATCTCTCATGTCACTTGGTGTTTATTTGACAATCAATGGCTAGGTTTTGTTGTTTGGGTTTTTTTTTATAAATTTTCTAGCAAGGAAGAGGAGGGACACTTAAGGCTATGGAGTCAAACTTATGAAAATGAATGAAAAAACTAACTTGTCTATAGAAATTTCTAGAGGAGAAAGGCAAAATGAGGTGATAAATCTAAGTTATAATTTGTAAATTTGCAGAGTGTAGGAAGAAAAGTAAAACATGTAACTACATCAGAGCATTAAATAAATGAATTATGAATTAGTTAGGAATAACTTAACATAGTTTAAATTGCTTCAGCCAAGAGCATCACAAGATGAATTATGTGCCTTTGACTATCCAATTTAAACAGAAGATGGTGAAAATGAAAGCAAAAATCCAAGAAATACATACAAAGAGAGAAGACAAACTCAGATCACCMCCATTGGAATCTTTTCATGGAGACTCCAAAGACTTATGCATATGTATTTAATTCATCTTCGGAAAATTACTATGAGTTCTGAACAACCAAAATCATTCCCTTGCACTTATTCCAACCCTTAATACATTTGGAACTTCTAATACTTATACAATTCGAGTTCCTTTAGTTAGAAATAGATTACAATAGTTGAACTGAAATGTTTCAACTTCAAAAACTGATTACAATGATTACAAATGACAGTTTTGGTATGGGAACCGATTACATTGATTAGCAGAAAAATGTTTCATGATCCAACTGTCGATTCCTCTGATGCTTTAGCTTCTTCTTTTGCCACTTGCTCTATCTTGGTATTTTTCCTGATTTTCCATATTCAGTCACATGTGGACATCTTTTGCTAGACCCTGGAAAACTGCACATTCTTTTGCCCAGTCGTACTATCTTCTTCCATTGCAAGTTACAAGGGATATGATAGTCCATAATTTCTTTGATTATGATCTCTAGGTCAATGCAGGAGACATATGTCATGACTAGTAGTCCAATCTTCATTGTTTTGAAATTATTCAAAATCTCAAAATCTGTAATCAAATATTCAACCAGGGTTGCTCCTTTCAAGTTTTCCTTCAGGTTTTCAAACTTGGAGTGATCCATTCTTCATTGAGTGAGGCAAGAGTTTTATTCCTCCTGATCATATAATTTCCCTTTGCCATCCCAAAATGGTGGTAGGCATTTGATGAACAAATATTCAAATAGATCCTTGAATTCTTGTACACTTTGCTCCATCTCTGTGGGCTTAGTTTGGACTGATTTTAGTAGGTTATGTTTGGCAATAACCCTCATGGCCCAAATGATCAATGTAGTCCTATATTTGACCCCAATGGTTTGAATCTCTATAGTAGGGATGGATTTTATCATGTTTATGGAATTTTGGTCCCACTCTGATGGTTTCTTTGCTAAGGTCTCATTTACAAAAGTGCACCTGCTTCTGGTTGTGATGGCCATGTTGTCTTTATCATTGATGAAGTTTAAGTACACTTTGAACATGGAAACTTTAGAAGCTATAGAACCCCAGATGATGTGTTTGGATCCTTGCAACATTCCTTTACATATCAATCTTAGTTTCATCTTATCTATCCTTTCCTACAAAGCTTGATTCTCCTTTTGAAATTTAGCCATTCTTTCATCTTTTGTGTTCATTTCCTGCTTCAATTTCTCTATGTCTCCCTTTAACTTCTTGATTTCTCCTACCTTTAGGATAACTTGTGACATAGATTGGACAATTCCTTCAGTGCTTGGCCTAGCTTATGCAGTAGGAGGTACAACCACAACCATGTTCAGTAAATTTTTCTATCCTTGTGACCAATTCACCTTTTCTTGTTCTAGTTGTAATACCTTAGCCTTGTAGTTTAATGCCTCTTGTTGAAATGCTTACTTTTCCTATTCTAGAGAAACTAGTTCTATTGTTTATGGATGCTATGTGGAAGGCATTTTTAGTTTCTTCTTAAATATTTGAATCAACTTGTCCTTTTCATTCAATGAGGATTTCACTCCCTGAGGGCCTTTAGATTCTATCCCCTTGACCCGAGTTTTCCAAGCTCTATTGGATGCCTTTTATTGCCTCAAATGCCTTTCCAACTTTATTGCATAAGTTGACAGCTTTAAATTCTTCAAACTTAGACTCAAGTAATCAGAATACAACTTTAAATTTTGTTACTGTGAACAAAGAAGACTTGTGCTGAGAAATATTTTCCACTTCAGGGACTAACTCTCTCATCTCAACCATAGCCATATTGCCTTTCTCAACATATTGTTTTTCCAAATCCTCTTTAGATTGATAAGATGATCTAGATGTCTTATCAAAAATGTTCTTTTTGTTGCTCAGAGTTCTTGAACTACCTTCACTTTGGAGCTTGCTTCTCTTCTCAAATTATACAGTGTTGGTACCACTCTCCACCATATCCATATTTACTTGTTCTTTAGGATATTCCTCCTCTAGATCCACTATCAATGGAGATTGTGTGATCTTCATCTTCTTAGGGGAAGTCTCCCAATCACTCATGTCCATGGCTTCTGAACTACTTCTCTTTCTATAAAGACTTACTTTGGGGACTTTAACTATTATCTTCTGAGGATTTTTTTGTGTTTGAGTCTGTTGCAGGGTCGCCTCCATTTGTTGTGTTTGAGTTGGTTGCAATATTTCTTCCATATCAACACAGACTTCTATATTTTCCAATTTTTCAAAACCCTCAACATGTTCATGCTCATAAGGGGCATGTTTGTTCATCAATATTCTCTTGGATATGATGTGATGTGGATCATATCTTCTTCCCTATAGCTGTGCAAAACCAGACTCTTTGAGTTTTTATTTGATCTGATATAAGCATGATCTAGTCTTGAAAATGAAGGGTCCAATGATGAAAGGGAATTTGAGTTTGGAAACTTTGTGCAATTTCAGGAAATGATCTATCTTTGATATGATTCTTTTCCTAATGAATTCAATGGAAAAGACTATGGGTGTCAGAAAAATAGGCAAAATATAGGGGGATTCATGACAACCATAAACCCAGACCACTATTGAATGCATGAACAGTACCCAGTCCCCTACCCTATTTTCTAGATTTGGATGTAAATAGCTTCTCGGGTCATCCAGGACTCTTGGTAGGTTGGTGTTGAAAATAAAATTGTAAACCCTGGACATGAATTTGTTTATGAGGATGAGCAATGTGATCCTCTTGCATTCAGTTGATATGAATGTTTCTTAAGGAAACTCTCTCTTATTTGTTTCCAGTAAAATCTTTAGCAAGTATGTGTAGTATCTAAAATGTCTTAGTGATAAAAAATTCACTAGTTTTTTGTGGATATGATCAGCTATGAATTGATCAAAGATGACATGGGTCGACGGACTAGACTCTGACTAAAAAAACGCTAATAGAAAACCCAACATGACCTCAACCACATGCTTGTCATTTTCTAGACCTAAAATTTGACTCAGGAGGGAACAATCCCATTCGACCTCAATAACCATGATACTCACACTCATTGGAAAAGATAGAGTTTTGAAAATATGTTCAGGTTTGACAATTGTCTCTAAGAATAGGTCTTTGACTTCTGATGGACACTCCTTGTAAACCTTAATTATATTTTCTTCCTTGAATAGTTTAGACACTGTGGAGAAGGAATTTGGTATGTCAAGGGCACCTCAAATTGATAGACTCTCTACCCTACACAAGACTTCGAACCCCTGTTTATTGATGACAAATTTATGTTCTTGTGAATACTTCTCTGTGCACTAACCTATAAATTCATGGATAGGGAACTTAAACTCGATAGTGTAAGGGACTATAGTGGCCTGGAGTGCTTCAAGAAAGGATATGTGATTCCCTCCATTATCAAACATATTAGCTATGGACACGGAGATGGACGAAATGGTTATTTCAGTGTCGAACACATGTAAATCTCGGTCAATTAGGACTTCTTCGTTCGATATAGGGTCATTCTCTGTTACTAAAATTATGATAGGGTCCATGGTGGTTACTAAAAATACATGTAAACAAGCGAAAAATGTGTGAGCTTGGCGTATTGTTGAGCTTCAGTTTGAATGGAGTGGTCGCGCCAACTTTCAATGTTATAGTATTTGAAAAATAATAAAATAAATGACAAGCTCCCCTTTATATACTTTCACGATTTCTAGGGTGCGAGGAAGCGGTTTGGAGAAACCTGTTTCTCACACCGAAATGCACCCAGTGGAGCCATGTGGTCCCAACCCAAAACAGTGGTTTATTTTTCATCCTTCTTTCGGGAATTATCCTCCGTGAAACTCCTCCCCCCAAAAGTATCTTAGACCGTCGATCTGGGGAGCCTCACGATCCGCGATGTGTCGAGTCTCATCACCTCATATCCCAATAGATATAGCATCCTCCCATCATATTTATCCTTGTCCTCTAGTTTTTCATGCCTCAACATCAGTTTAGCACCTTGCTAAGTCTTGAAAACTCGATTTGGCACATTAATTTTTTATGGTGATAACATATTGGAGGTTATATAATGAATGATGGAAGTTGTATGATGTTTCCCAACAAATACAGAACAATGGCCAGAGTTCCTAGAAAATCTAGAAATCCTCTTTCCTTCATAGAAAAAGAGAACGAATTAATGAAGAACTATATTGATGCAGAGATTGAAAATAATGTTATTCTTAGTCCAAAACAGTTCAACCCTCCAAAGAATGATGAGGAGAAACATTTTCAAGGATATTGGAATATTTCATTCGACAACGCCTGTTCCAAATTTATAAGTGGAGTAGGGATTTTTTTTAAGAGTCCATACTCAATCATATATCCACATGCTATCAGACTTGAATTTCCATGTACAAATAATGACACAGAATATGAAGCATTGATACAAGGGATGAATCTTTCATTGCAAATGAATGTAGAGAATTTTGTAGTAACTGGCAATTATATACTAGTCATAAATCATATTAAAAATAAATACATAAATAATAAATAAAAGTTGAAGTATTATGCAAAAATAGTAGATGAACTTATGTACTCTTTCAATTCATTCAAAATCTATTTCATCCCTAAAGATAAAAATCAGAAAAATGACTCGCTTTTGGTTGTTGTATCCTTATTCCATCCATATAATTGCAAAAATCATAATACATTCCATTTAAAGATAATTTTTAGTCATTTAGTACTTGAAAACGAACATTACTTGCAATTTTTTGAAAATGATGAAAAATTGTTTGGATTTCTTGTTGATTCAAATAATGTTTCTAAAAGCCCAAATGATAAAAATCATGTATCTCTCTCGAAATATTGTATTGAGTTTGAATCTCTTTTCACAAGAGATGATCAAATAAAACTTCATGATAGAAAGGAGGATACATTTTTCAGAAAAGTGCATGAGACACAAAAGATAAACATTGGAACTCATGGTTCTCCCAAATATGTAAATATTGGTAGCAGTTAAAAAAAGTAAGAAATTGACCAATATACTTCCTTGTTTAAATAATTCTATGACGTTTTTTCTTGAACTTATAATGATACGAAGGAGTATGACAAGTCCATGTTTCAACACATCATACCCCTTAAGGAAGGAGAAAATCCTTTCAAGCAGAAGCTCAGAATGATAAATCCTAAACTAAAGCCTTTAGTAAATATTGTATTGGATATATTAAATAGGGATTGAAATATTATTTGAATAAGACATTTAGAGTGGTTGTCAAATCTAGTAATATTCAGAAATAAGTGGGGGGGAATTTTCCTCTGTTTTGATTTTAGATATTTAAACAGAGAAATCATTAAAGAAAATTATCCACTCCCAAACTTGGAGATGTTGTTGCAACAAGTGACTATTTCATCCTTGATGTCTATTCTTGATGGCTTTTCTGGATATAACCAGGTGTTGGTTGTTGAAGAAGACAAACCAAAAAATAATTTTGTCACACCTTGGGAGACCTATACATGCATTCACATGCCTTTTGGATTAAAAAATGGTGGAGAAACTTTACAAAGAGAAATGTATCACACCTTGAAATATTTTATTGGAAATTTCATGGATGACTATCAAGATGATTTGACCATTCACTCAAATATTAGAGAAGAACATATCAAACATTTGAGGGAAGAATTTGAGCATTGTAGATTGTATGACATATCTCTGAATCCAAAAAGGTGTATGTTTGTTGTATCAAAAGGAAAAAATTTGGGGAACATAGTGAGTAAGGAGGGGATATATACAAACCCAAAAAGGATTAATGGAATCAATGAATTAAATCCCCCAACATCTAAAAAGGGAGTCCAATCTTTCTTTGGAAAGATAAACTTTGTACAGATATTTGTGCTAGATTATGAAAACATTGTAAAGGCCATTAATTTGTTCTTGAAAAAATATGAAAAGTTTGAATGGACTCATGATATTCAAACAACATTTACCAAAGTAAAACATGCAATCACTACCTCTCTGGTTCTTTTCAACCCGAATTTTGATCATGATTTCATAATATGTTATTTTTCTTCAGGAAAAACCATTGCTTCAATACTAACATAAAAAAAATCTCAAAGGAGAAGAATTGTCAATAAATTGTATGAGTAAGACTTTGCATGACTATGAATTAAAGTATTCAGAGATAGAGAAGCAGGCTCTCTTCTTGGTCAAATCAGTGGCACATTTCAGGACATATATTCTTTGATCTCATGTCATAGCCTATGTCTCAACTTCTACAGTGAAAATGTTGCTAAATCAATAGTTGAAAGAAGGAAAATGGAAAAAATGGCTTGATAAAATCCAAGAATATGATATTGAGATCAAGCACTTAAAAGTAGTTAGAGGGAAAGGACTATGTGAACTAATGACAAGGATTGATGTGGTAAATGGGGATATATCAATTTTAGCAGAGTCTTCATAATCCACATTAGAATGGTACAAGGATATTATATTATATTTGAAATTTGGTTAGTTTCAAAATGTCATGTCTCCAAAGGAAATTAGGGCATTAAAAGTTAAAGAAAATAAATATGTGTTGGTTGTTGAAGTTTTCTTTCAAACAAATTTTGATGGAATGATGTTAAGATGAATTGATTAAACAAAATGTAAAAAGGTACTAGGAGAAATTTATGAAGGTGTTTGTGGTGGACATTTTTCCCCATGACTACTGCACACAAAATTATGAGAGTTGGATACTATTGGCCTACTATTTTTTAAAGACTCATATTCAATGATTAGAAAATGCATCTCTTTCCAAGAGTTTTCAAGGAAAATGAAAAGAGCAACAATGTCATTATAGCCAATAATAGTTGTAGAACTATTTACACAATGGGGACTATATGTCATTGGACCAATTAATCCAATGTATAGAAAGGGTCATTCATATACTCTTAGTGCAACTAATTATTTCACCAAGTGGAAAGAAGTTGTAGCTCTCAAAATTGATTATTCTGATGAACTCGTTAATTTCCTCAAAGAAAATATTTTTTCAGGATTCATAGTTCTAGAGAAGTTCATAACTAAAAATGGGTCAATATTGACAGGATCAACGTTCACTAAATTTTGTGGGGAATTCAGTATAGTCATGGGGAAATCATCAAACTATTATCCCCAAGGAAATGGTTTAGATGAATCAACAAATAAAACCTTGATATTGTTGGTGCGAGTTTAATCAAACCAGGGTCCTCCTCAGGTTACCAACAAAAGGTATCATGTAGTCTAGAGCATTGGAATTTTCATCTCCTCTGAAGAGAAGAAGTCTCACCCAAAGCGTTGCTGAGACAGATAGATAGGGAAGGGTAGGGAAAATACTAAAGAGGATCCATAGAGCCTTCATAACTCATTCATGTTCTTGCACGAGAGACATGAGTAGATATGGAACCTATGAATGCACAAATCGAGCCTATTTACGTTGTGCACAAGCCTTTAAATGTAGAACCATAAAATAGAATTCATAAGCCATAAGGAAACATTGTAATGCGTAAGTAAACATACAAAGACACAACATATTTGAAAATTTGGTCCTTCTTCATATTAACTTTAGGATCTTTCTCAGATTACAGACTTAGAGTTACATGATAGGGAATATTACAGAATCTTGGCTTTGGACTCATGTCACAGAGCTTTAATTCTCCAACTGATAGTTCTAATTCATTACAGACCCATACTTGTCCTCTCTCGACTTACAACAATTCTCAAGAACTAAAACCCAAAACATGGGCGACTCTAACTGACTGGACTCAATTCCACCCAAACAACAATTGGGCCTCCAACTAATGGAAAAACCCTTTTTCAATTATGTTCAGTCCTATATATAGCTAGGTTGTGTCTTCCTTCTTGGCTTGCACGCTTTCTTGTTTTGTTGCAACCATTTGTTGCTTCATTGGCGTTGTGCTGAATTTCAAAACTACTTTTTGTTTCTCTTTCTCCCGGCCTCTGATGGAGTTTTTGCAACTCGTGCTTAGTCAAAACTTGTGCAATTCCTTCCCAAAAACGAAGGGCCCAATTTTGGTACCAACTCTAGTTCTCTGTTCTTTACTCCTTGAAAACTTTCAACTTTGTCCTGCCATTTTCAGGTGAGGAGTGATGCTTATGCAAGAAATTGTTGGGTCGTCTCTTTGTTGTATTCCTTTGGCTTGGATGCAACCAACGAGTTCCACTCAGAATATTTTGTTGCGTCAACTTGATGCATTTTCATGTAGGCATCCCTAATTAAAGTTCGAATGTCGCGCAACTCTTTATTGGCTACGGACTATGCCTCATAAAGTGTATTTAGTTCATTCTTGGCTTGCTAAATTTGGTTGAACTTTTGTTGTTTCTCCATGGGGTCCATTGTGGCCACAGATTCTTCGCTCAACACCTGGATATTTGTGTGCACCTCCACAAAGACCTTATTCTGTCAAGCAATGATTCCCATCCAGTCAATAACTTCCCTAAAGATTTTGGTGTAGTCTGATGTGTGCTTGTGCAGTGTTGCTTGGGCATTATTACCTTGCAATATGATCTTCTGCATTTGTTCCTGTAGATGCTCAGGATGTTTTTTTGCTTCTTGTTGGACCTGTTGTAGCTTCAATTGTAGTTGCTCAATGTGAGTAGTGATTTGTCTCCATGCTTCTTGTAACAACTCGATCTATTGCTCTAGCTCGCCTACATCGCTGGCTTTAGGTAGTTCGAGCGCAACTTTCTAAATCTCTATCCAGGCTTCAACAAGTTTTTCCTGCACTTTTTCCAGTTTGCGCTGGACTTGAAGTTTGTCATGTGATTCCTGCATTCTGCATGTTTGTGAAATGAACTGTTCCTTCTTGCAATATCGACGGATCTCTCGGCCTCCTGGAGCCTTTTCTCTAACTGGTCCGTTGATGCCCTGATTAGTCCAAATAATTGTGGCGCTGGCCATTGTACCAGGTCAATGGATGAAGGAGATAGGTCGGTGGGTGCTCGCATGTGTAGTGGAATTCTATTGGCCGTTGAATGGTCTGAGTGGGTTTCTATATCTTCTTCCATTAGTGGTGCTAGTGCGGTCCTCAACCTTAGCTCTATGGGAAAAAGTGTAAGAACCTCTATTCTGGGTATGCAGAGTTGCATCAATTCTTCACATTGCTGGGGGTTTTGGAGAACCTGTTGTATCTGTGCTAGCATGGCTGTCATATCCTGCTCAGTTGTCGATTCTAGTTCGTTGTGTGCATCTGGTATCTCTGGCTCTTCCGATGCTTCTGCTTCATTCTTTATGATTTCTTGGGCACCCTCACCCTTAGCTGGTGAGGTTATTTGTTGGTTGCAGTCTATTTCTAGCTCTTCTCTACTTCGGGCATCTTCTTCTTGTGCTGAAGACTAAGGATATTGTTTGTAGGTGTCTAGATTCAGATCATCTAGCGTCGTGCTAGGCTCTGAGGCTTTGGTATCGGGACCAGGAACTTCTAATCTTGGATTGGGTGATTCTTTGGTTATTTGCGGGAGTCGTCGCTCCACTATATCTAGGTGATCGAGGTGCATCAACTCTGAGGTTGTGGTCTAATGTGGATTGGTAGTGATGAGGTTTGGTAATTGGAGTAGTGGGGGGTGCTCAATGATGAATGTGGATGGAAATGTTTCAGGCTCCAGGTCATCCTGAATATCAATGATAGGGGTGGCTTTTGCCATTGCGTGGGTGTGGGGAGTGGCAGATGCAAGGGGTTGTGGGTTCATGGGTTTGTTCGGTGAGACTTTGGTTCTGGGCCTCTTTACCAATGGTTCGGTACAAAGAACAACACCCAAGATCTGGTTAACCTCTGCGCCTAACAACACTGCACCATCTGGAAGCTAATGGTGGGTCAGTATTTTCCACCACTCCAACTTTTGTATCTCTTCTTCCTCCTCGGAGTCTGTTTGTACAGGGGCGTCCGGATTTTTCTTCTTAGGGCCTGATCTTGGTCCTTCTCTCGCTTCCTTGTCTTTTTTCTTCAGCATCTCCACAAGAAAAATGTAATGCATCCCTACTTTATGTTGGTTTTGTTTGACTCCTGGCCATGACATGAATTCCTTTTCGAATGCTTCCTCGTCGAAATAGAAGGGTAGCATCCTTGTGTGGAAATGTTCCCTACTGACATGTATTAGCTAGATGAATGTATTGTGTCGGTTCATGCTAAAGGCAATATTACTCATGTTACAGTTTAGGAGCTCCTGCAGAATGTGTAGCCTCTGCATTGCGTCTATCATGTCATTATACCATTTCACAAATGTTGCGTTGTTGAGTGTTGTATTCTCTGAGTCTGGTCTAGACTGCCATGGCTCGAACAACTTCACCATGCGCCCCTTATATGGTATTTCTAGCTATCGTCCCATATGTGGCTTCCATTTGAGAATTGTGAATGCCACAAGTAGGTATCCATAGGTGAAGGTTCCTCCCTTCTTCTGCGCTTCCTCACAAGCTACTAGTAGTTCCTCCAACATGTAACTACACCAATTGAATACTACTGCATTTACGCAAAAGTCGGCGACTGATAACGCATATAGAGTGCATTCTCCCTTATAGTACGACCTCATAATATTGTTGGCTATGATGTAGCCTCCATTCTGGACTGTCTTGGACAATATTGGTTCAATTACTGCTATGCGTCCACCTCTCTTTGTACTGAATCTCTTGTATAGGTTCGGCTTGCCTTTATTTTTCCCATGCTTACCAGGACCTTGGAATCCCTTCGACACATCTTCTCCTTGGGAGGATAGTCCAGTAAGTTGTTGGATATCTTCAACATGGATTGGATACTTCTTATCCAACCATATACTTTTGTCATGCACCCTTCTTATCAGAAATTTCATGCAACGCGCAATATCTCCTATGGTACCGAAGACTGGTAAGTCTCTTAGGTTCATGATGGTCGAGTTAAATAATTTGATGAACTCTTCTTTTGGTACAAATTCCATCCCTCTAATTCCATTAGGAGCTATCTCCCAAAAGACATATGTGTGCATCTGTGGGAACAAATCTGAATCCGTGAGATCAAGGTCAAGGAGCTTAATGTGCTCTACCTTTCCTCTGAGGTCTCCCATGATCTCGACCCGGGGGTCGCAAGGCTCATCTTGTACTGCTTCTTTAGACATGGTGCTTCGGCTTGCTGTGGCTCTCGGTATTCACACTTCTATGGCAAGTAGGAACTAGGGTTACATCTACATCTTTTACGATCGTACCAACTGGTTCATGCTGCTGAGTTCGAAAATGGCTATGCTCTTTTCAGAAACAATGCATTTTTGGCTGAGTTCTGAGAGCCTTATACTTGGATTAATGGGTAAGTTTTAGCAGTAACTGCTACTCATAATGACTGTATGGATGAAAATGGGTGTGATTTGTCTGACAGGATGGTTTAATCAAGGTAAATCCTATTGGGCGATCTTGGTATTTACTTATTTGAGTGGAATAGGGAGGTGTTCGATTTGAGACCTTTCTGTTTGATGGGTGAGTGTCCCGACGTCAAGTTCAATGGAATCTTGGCATAATGCATCTTTATGGCTTGATGAGAGTCAAATGGGGTATCAGAATGTCAGTAAAGGTTGTGACTAGACTAGGTTTGCATGGCCTATGGAATCAGATTGGATTTGGATGCCTATCCCCTCCAACCATAAAGGTTGTCCCCGTCAGCTTTAATGACTGCCATTAATGAAATATCCTATGCTTTAGGTCATGTACTGTTGAGTCGTCATCTCTATATCAACCAATACTTAAACAAAAAAAATGAACTATGTGTTATGGCTCAATACTATGCACATGGACTTTATTAACTGAATTTACAAAATTTCAGAAAGAAAATGAAACTCAAATCTAACTATTGTACAAGCTCAGTCGGATTGGAGCAACTGTCCTTCTCTCTCAGTTTTCAGATAGGTAGGGATTCGGGTGAGCACCATTCACCCATCCTAGTCATAACACACCATCCAGTTGTGTGAGTCTGACTGCTCTTGAGGGTCGGATATCTGCAACTATGAAGTGTCCCAACTAGTACATATGTAGCTTGCCAGGATGCTTATGGTATCGACTATCATAGAGTAACAACTTGTCCCCTTGTGTGAATACCTTGGTCTTAATGTGTCGTTCATGCCAAGCCTTTTGTCTTTCCTTTTCAACCGACTGATGGAAGTCAAATAGAAATCTATTTTCCTCAAGTTCTTGTAGATCCATAAGTCTCTACGCCACTGATTCCTCTTCTCTCATACGTGTGACTTGTGCGATATACAGGCTTGGAGTGATGAAATCTACATGCACCACTTCCTCTCTCCCATAAACTAACTGGAACAGTGTGTATCTATGGAGTTTCTTTGTGGTTGTCATGTATGCCCATAGTACAGCTGGAACTCGATCATCCTAGTCCTTTCGATTTGCACACCAGACCTTTGTTAGTCCTCTTTCCATAATATTGTTGAAGGCTTCAACTATTTCGTTGGCCTGTGGGTGGTAAGGAATACTCTTATGATGATGGATCATAAATTCTCTTGTAATTGTTTCTATAGTACTACTAATGAAATGAGCTCTCTGATCACTCATTAGCCTCCCAGGACATCTGAACCGGGTGATGATATTCTCAAAAATGAACCTGGAAGAAGTATTTTTCAAACAGTATTGTACCGCTATTGCTTCTACCCAATGGGCAAGCTAGTCAGTCACAGTAATGATGCACCTATACTTTGAATGTTTGGTTGTGGGGTTGATTGGTCCAATTAAGTCAACTACCCATTTCTCAAATGCCTGTAGATCCCTAATTGGTTGTAGTGGTATTTCATCTTGGCATTATGGCTTGCCCACCCGTTGACAAACATTGAACGATCTAGCGTATACTTTTTCATCCTTGAAGAGTTTTGCTCACCAAATTCCTTCCTATAGAAATTTTTGTGTCGTGGCCTTTCCTCCTACATGGCCTTCTGCAATTACACTATGGCATTCCCAGAGTATATCCTACCTTTCATGATCCAAGACGAATCGTCTAAGGATGTTGACAAGTCCTAGTTTATACAATTGTCCGACGATGAGCTGGTAATCTGCTGCTCTAATGACCATATGGCGTTTCTGGGTTGCAGAATATGTTTCAGGACAGGCCCATATACTGAGAAATATTTCTATGTCCTCCAGATATTTCGGTATGGCCTCAATACTGAATAAATATGCATCTGAGATTTGGTCATCCATTGATCTGCCACTTTCTCCAGTTTCTATCCTGGATAGATGATTGGGTCCGATGTTGCATTGTCCTGGATTGATGATGACTTTAAAGGAAAATTCCTGAAATAGCAGCAGCCATCTACAAATTCTCCCTTCCAACACAGGTTTGTTAAGTAGGTATTTCAAAGTGGAATGATCAGTAAAGAATTTGAAGTGATACCCTAACAGATAGTGTCTAAATTTCTGTAAAGCATAAATCATTGCTAAGCCTTCCCTTTTAGTTGTTGTGTAGTTGTGTTCTGCTTGTGACAGCTTTTGACTCACAAAATAGATAGGGTGATCCATAGCTCCATCTCCAGGTTGCGTTAAGATAGTTCCTAGGGAAATTCCTAAAGCATCTACATGGACATGAAATTCCTTCTCCCAGTTTGGGAATATCATAATCGGTGTTGTAATGAGTTTCTCCTTAAGTGTCTCAATTGATTTATCACATTTGGGAGTCCATTGGAACAATTCATCCTTTTTCAGGAGGTTCTCCAGAGGTGCAGTCATGTTGGCATATCTTCGAATGAACTAATGATAGTAACCTGTGTGTCCTAGTGTGGAGAGAAATTGTTTATCACTCATAGGTGGTCTCATATTTACAATGATCACAACTTTGGCTGGGTCTACTAGTACTCCTTCTCGGCAGACTATGTGGCCCAACAAATTTCCATGTGGCACACAGAAGATACAATTTTTGAGATTTAATGAGATTTTCAATTCTCTGCATCTGTGAAACATTAGCCTTAGTAGTGCTATATGTTCCTTAAGTAGGCTATATATTGTCCAATCATCCATATAGACTTCTATAAATTTGTGAATGAACTCTCTAAAGGCTTCTATCACAATCCTGGAGAAGACTACAGAGGCATTCTTTAAGCCAAATGGCATCATGTTGTATGTAAAAGATCCCCATTCTGTAATGAAAGTGGTCTTTCTTTTGTCTTCCTCGGCGATCCTGACATGATGGTATCCTAAAAATCCATCTGTAAATGAGTATGCTTTCTTCCCCACAACCTGTTCTATCACCTCATCGATAAAGGGTGTTGGGAAAGGGTCATGCACACAGCCAGAGTTGAGGCTTCTATAGTCCACATAGACTCTAATATCCTCAGTATCTTTCTTGCTTTGAATGACTATCAGGCTGACCCACTCTGCTTCTTCTACTGCAAAAATCAGACCTTCTTATAACATCTTATCGATCTTCTTCTTAAATTTCTCTTTTACTCTTGGGTTAAGATGGTATGGTCTATGTCTGATAGGCTTGGATCCTAGTTTTAACTCAAACTTCATTTCTCCCATGACTCCTTTGATTCCCTTTAATTCTGAAAAAGTATTTGGGAACAAGTCCTCATATTCCCGTAGTAAACTCTGTATTTCCTCACTGGTTTGTTCATCCCAGTAATCTCCCACCATATCTATATTGGGTTTATTTGTAGTCCCTATGTTGAGTCTATGCAAATTTAATGAGTGGTTGTAGGAAATATCGGTCTGGATGGGTATGGTGTTTTGGATTTCTCTGCTCCCCTCTATCTCTTTGATGATTATGTTTCTCAGTTCCTCTAAGTCATCTAGGCTTTCTGAATCTTTGCTAATATGATAACATGCTATAGGCTTCTCATTCAAGGGTAAGTGGAGTTTATTTTGAAGTTCTTGGGTATGCTTGGGACACACTACAAGGTTTAATATTTTATTACCATTAGCTATAAAAAGAAGTTCTTTAATCTTTTGCATAGAAGCTCAGGGTACTTACTTGTGAATGAGAAATCCTTGCAAAATTGAGTTGCCATTGTTTTCCAGTTGTTGGTATGTCTTCCGGTTTCCTCATGTATAAAACAAGATTTCGAGATTGGGCCTAGAGAGTGGGGAAATACCTGAACCCATAAATGAGAGGGTATCTCCGCATCCTGCCACTATGTCGTGCATTGTTCAATGTGTATTCTAGGGTCTAATTCTCCACTGAAAAGTTGCACCACTTGGAGATCCATCTGCATATCTAATTCCAGCTGCTCCTTATTCTCGAACTTGTACTTGATAGCTTGCTTTACCTCGTCCCAAGTTCTGAGTATGAATTTATGGGTGGTCCACCATCTGACGGGGGCGTTCTGAAAAGATACATCTAGTACCGATATTATTTGATCTTCTCTCATGTTCTCTTTCATGTTCTGCAAAAAAATGTCTAGCTTTGAGGTACCATCATATACTGGGTGTTCTCTAACTTTGGTCCCAACCCATCTAGTCATTCTGATAGTTGCGCATATTCTTGAGAATCTTTTGTGTGAGCTTTGTTTCTAACTATCAAAAGCAATTCTGAATCTTTGTCTGCTGACTGTATACTTCTCTAGCTTAATGATCCATTGGCAGCAGGGTTTATATAATCGTCTCTTGTCCCAAATGTTATAATGTACAACTGGTCTAGGTCTTCTCCCTTCAAATTATTGTCTGTTGGTTCTATGTACTTGGGTCCTATATATGGGACCAAAGGTTGAACTACCTTGATGGCCTCAACTTCAAAAGTCATGGTGTCTTTCTTTAAATCAATAACTGCATAATTGGCATAGGCCCAATCGATTCCAAGTAGTGCATTGTAGGGGTCCTTATCTCCAATGATCTTAATGAATTCAAAGTCAGCTATTGTTTTTACTCCTTCTACATCAATTTCCATGTTCTCCAGTCTTCCCATGGGGAAGTATTGGTTTTCCATTCTTAATGGAATTGGGGAATATGTTAGTCTTGGTTTTCCTAGGGCTTCCCAGGTCTTCTTAGGCAGAATGTTCACATCTGACCCTAGGTCTGACATGACGTCCTTAATTTTGAAGTCATCTAACTGGGCTACCAGTCAGAATTCTTTCCTAGTTTGTACTTTTCTTTGATACACTCTCTGAGTACTCATCTCAGGAATATTAGCCCTTATCCTTGCTTCTAAGGTTTCTTCATTCCCTAAGACTAGGTACAACACATTGCACAATTTTTCTGTTAGCTGATCATTCCCTAGAATGTCAGAGAATAATTGGAACCAAAGGTCAACTATGTTTTGAGGTTGCTCAGGCTATCTTGGTATGACATAGGGTTTATGGGTGCAGGGGGTGAAGGAGGGAATTGCGCCATATTAGGGTAAACACTCGGCTAGGGGGGGATCTCTCGCATTTCGTGACTAGGAATATTCTGGAATACTTCTATGGCATCTTTAAAGAACAAATTTTTCTTTAGGGGGTCATACCTATCTCCCTTAGGTGCTACTTTCTAGATCTGAGGTAGAGTATCGACATCAGCTCATGTCTTCGCTCCTCCTCAAGTAATGACAATAAGGTTGGGAAATTGTCCCTTAGAAATCCTTCTAATCTCTGAGCTGATAAGGTTAGTTACTCTTTGTCGTAATCTGTCTTCCCAATTTGCAATTAACTCTGGGCAGTCTTCAGTTGTGTGTCCATTGGTTCTGAGGTGGGAGCACCATGGCTGCCTTCGATGAGGACAATCTCTAGCCAAGTGACCTTGTTCATCACAGTTATAAAATCTACTTGGTCCTCTTCCCCCAGTTCTTCCTCCTCTGAAATCTCATCCAACTCCACCTCCTCGACCTCTTCCTAGTCCCTGAGGGTTTTTGTTCACCCTGAATGTTGTTCGGTCTAACCTGTCTGTAAGTGCATCCAACACTCTACATTGATTGGTAGTATGCATGGTAGATGCACATAACTCACAGTATATTGTGTTTGGTACTTTAAAATATTTATGCATGATGGTTCATTGTCTTGGACCATGCCTGAGGATTTGGCATATCTCACAATATTCCATTGTCGGTGGTGCTTGGCCTCCTGGGAAAGCATGGTATTGGGTGGGGTTGTGGAATGAAGTCTTCGTCAAAACTTGCGCAACTCCTCCCGTGGGTCCTGGTGGGGTTACCATCATATTCTAGGGAGGTCCCAGTACCCTCATTCAAAAACATTCAGTTGTTATATGACCTTCCATGTAACATCCATTGCACCATACCGGTGGTCATCCTAGTTTGGGTATCGTCAGCTCCTGAATATTTTCTGTAAGTGTCGATATATTCTCTTGTAGTTTCACCATATTCACATCTACTAGGGGTTTGGGTTACTCTCATCCTCCCAGGGTATCTTGCCATAGATTCAATCTTCATAGATTGTTCTAAAGTGTCTGTTAACATGGATATCCATTGTTGCGTTAGCGGAATCCGAGTTAGAGGAAGCAGCCCCTGAATGTACTACTCGCTTTGATGTTCTTCGTGGATCAGATATGCCAACCTTCCTATGGAATCTTTAAACTTCTAGTTGTACTCCCAGTCTTATTCTCCTTCCCTCTACTAGATCTCACGCAACTCAGATAGAGCCTGTTGTTCTGACTGAGGTAGTTTGAACTCTGCTATGAACCTCGTTCGTACCTGGTCAAGTGTGAACACTTGATCTTGCGTCCCTGGAACTCCTGGTTCAATGGTATTCATGTACCACTTAATATTGTGACCTCTCAAGGTAGTCTAGAACTCGACCATCTTATTTGCATCTGAAGTCCCTTTGGATCTCCAGATTTCTTCGCATAGGAACTAGTGTTGCTCAACGTCTTCATCTCCCTTACCCCAAAATACTGGGTATTGGGAAATCGAACATCCCACATGGATAGCCATTGTTGATCCTATTTCTCGTATCAATATGAACCCTAACGATCCTACTTTCAATCTATCGGGGGCTCCCAATATCCTCCCTATACTCGGACTTCCTAGTTGTGACTGTCTAACTAATTATATTGGAACAGAACTAGCATGAGAAGTTAGTATCAAACTTACTGCTTGTATAGAAGGCACTTGGGGTACGGTCGATTCTGGGCTGGCGCCACTGGCTTCGGGGTAGTTTTCTTTGATCTAGGGGGTCTCGTTAGCTTCTACTAGAATGATCTCTTCGACCAAATTACCAATATATCCTATTACTAGGGATGGATATTCTCTCTCTCCCCCAATATTCATGTCGACTTCCTCCTCTCCTACATATGTACTTTATCCTTCTTGTCCCACTTCTTAGGGACTCCTTACTCTCCTCGCTTCTCTCTTGTTTAATCTTTGACTGGCTAGTTGTTCCTATCTTCTCATCTTCTTCATTTCTTCCATTTGTCTTTCGTCTACCTCTCCTGATCTACCTTCTTTCCTTAACTTTTCAGATTGTCTTTCTTCTTTCTTAATCTTGTCGTGCCACCACTTCTCAAATATGGAAGCTCTCTTCAAGATTCGCTCATCTCTTAAGCCCATTTATTTCTTCCCCCCCACCCCCAATTTTTCAAAGAACCCTTCCCCCCTTTCACGCCATGACTCTCAACCTGTCTCTCCCTACCCCAAGCGAGGGTGTTTACATGGCCATCTCATTTGGGGACATAATCAACATCCCTTCATCCATCAAGAAAACCTTAATCCACATGAGGATTTTTCTCAACAGTATTCCCCTTGTGCCTTTGTTGAAAATTTCCTCTTCCCATGAGGGCGACTGGTGGTTCTTAGCTACAAATTTGATTATGTATCCCTCTAGCATGGTCCTAACCCAGAAATCCATGCCTCGAGTAACTGGGAAATCCAACCTCTGGAGTGTTGCTAACTTTTCGGTATCCCACGCACAAATATTCTTTCCCTATCCTTGGAACTCTGGAGCTTCTTGGAGCCTCTTTATCCAGTGGAAGAATTCTTCTAGGAATTTAACCTAGAAAATATCGTACTAGTCACTCGATCTTTCTGAGTAAAAGATTGCTTTGCAAGTTTTTTCCACTGATTTTCTCCTCACTTTCGCTTCTTTCCATATGAAGGCGTCACAATTCCTTTCCCACCATTGATCAATGCCATATCTATGGATCAACGACAACATTCTCCCTACAGGTTCCCTTTTTACACAGGTCCCGGCAACAAAGCCATTTTGTTGACGTGAGTTTAATCAGACCAGGGTCCTCCTTAGGTTACCAACAAAAGGTATAGTATAGTCTAGAGCACTGGCATTTTCATCTCCTCCGAAGAGAAGAAGTATCACCTGAAGCACTAATGAGACATATAGATAGGGAAGGGTATGGAAAATACTAAAGAAGATCCATAGAGCCTTCAAAACTCATTCCTGTTCTTGTGCGAGAGACATGAGCAGATCTAAAATCTATGAATGCATGAATCGAGACTATTTACGTTGCGCACAAGCCTTTAAACGTAGAACCATCAAATAGAACTCATAATCCATAAGGAAACAATGTAATGTGTAAGTAAACATAAAAAGACATGACATATTAAAAAATTTGGAACTTCTTCATATTATCTTTAGGATCATTCTCAAATTACAGACTTAGAGTTACACAGTAGGGCGTATTACAGACTCTCATTCTGGACTCCTATCACAGAGATTTAATTCTTCAACTGATAGTTCTAATTCATTACATACCCAGACTTGTCCTCTCTCAAATTACAACAATTCTCAACAATTAAAACCCAAAACATGGGCGACTCTGACCGACTGGACTCAATTCCACCTAACCAACAACTGGGCCTCCAACTAATGGACGAACCCTTTTTCAATCATGTTCAGTCCTATATATAGCTGGGTTGTGTCTTCCTTCTCGGCTTGCAAACTTTATTGTTTTATTGCAACCATTTTTTTCTTCACTAGTGTTGCACTGACTTTCACAATTGATTTCTGTTGCTCTTTCTCTCGGCCTCTGATGGAGTTCGCGCAACTTGTGCTTAGTCAAAACTTGCACAATTCCTTCCCAAAATCGAAGCTCCCAACATATATAGATCCTTAAAAACATAATTGAGTGAACTAGAGGAAATGGCATTCAAAATTAATTGATGCATTGTGGGCTAGCAGGCTTACACAAAAGGATAACAAAATATTATCACCTTACACATTGGTACAAGGAAAATAAGCCAAAATTCCCGTTCACCTGGAGTTAAATGATTTGACATACACTATCAACTTTGAATACTTCGAAGAAGTTTCTCCTCTATAAAGAAGATATTATCAGTTGATGCAATTGCAAGAACAAAGAAATGAGGAATTAAGGAAAATAACTCAAAGGAATCATATCATTAAGAAACATTTTGATCTGGGTGCATCAACAAAAGAATTTCAAAAGGGAAAATTGGTATTATTGTGGAAAAAAGCCAAGGAAAAATCATATCTACACACAAATTTTGAATCATTGTGGATTGGTCCATATATCATTGAAAACATTATTGGATATAATCCATATCTATTGAAGGAAATTAAGGGAACAATGAAATTGTTTCCAGTTAATGGGAAACATCTCAAAGACTTCTTCTCTTAAGAATTCATAGTCTTAACCTATACATAGTTTTTTTCCCTTGTGCATATTTTCAAAACCCTCATTTTATTTATTTTAATGACTCCATCACCAAATGGTCAAGATTTTGGATTCTCAGTAACCCATAGGGAGTTATCGTCCCACAATTGGAGCTAGTTGTTGACCCATAAATGTGTCAAGTCCTACAAAAAAACAATATTGTGTATATTTTGTAAATTATAATTTTTTCCTTTTTTTCGCAAGTTCATGAGTCATTTTTAATCTTGTTACAAACTTCTACTTTATCCAAAATGCACCATTGTGTTCTATTATATCTAGTTTACATCAATACTAAGTTTCTTCTTTAATTTTTTGTGGATTTGTAGGTTTGCAGGTTTGTTACATATTCTCTCCTATATCCAAATCTCCATTGTCTCCAAAATGCACTATTATGTTATGCCATCCTCATTTCACACCATACTTATAACATTTTCAAACGTTCACTACGAGTATGAGCTACTCATCTGATTCACTTGATTTTCACCATGACTAGCATCACTGATCTATTTATGATACTTAGTCATTTTCTAAATTTTTATTTTCTCTCTCAATATATCAACACTTAATCGATTTTAAATTTCACCATAGGTTCACAAGTCATAGCTCTTTAAAAATTTTCCCCATACATTCGACTGATACAATCCTATACTTAGTCGTTTCTCAACTTTTCACTGTAGGTTTGTGGGTCTGTGGGTTTGTGTTGACTCTAATATTTTATGACATACATATGATTCTCTTTGGTAATACATGTATCATCTTTTCACTCTCCCCAAAGTAAATTTAATGCTAATCCTATGGAAAATTACAAGTGATTAAAATATTAAAAGTCCATTATATTGTTTTTAATAGAAATGATTGGGAATTTATATTTAAAAAACAGGTTTGTGCCTTCACAGATTACAAAAAGTAGAGTATTGAATTCTCTATTCTTCTCCTAGAAAATTTTCTGACTAATGCAATCTAATTGCGCTAGTGCAACTAGTCTAGTAGGGACTACTGATTTTCCATGTAAAAATGGCTACAAAAGTAAAAAAAATTAACAAAAATTTACAATTCATCAAAAAACTTGTATAGAAATTATGAAAAGATTCCAAGTCCTCCTGGAAATTTGTTGGATTTGCTTCTGGTTGTTAATATCCTTCTCCTGGGTTGGACTGGACTAGAGCCATCAGAGAAGAAGGAGGTACCAGAGGTTGCTCATTGCTTGTTGGGGAGTGGAATGTTGAGGGAATCCTTGAGATAGTTGATTCGTTGGAGTCTGCTGGATGTTGGGGGCATTCGAATGGATTTCCCATTTGCTGAACCATTTCTCCAATGTGCACAATGTTCATGTTGATCCCATGGAGGGAAATTTCAAGCTCTTGATTGTTCTTGAGTTCTTTTTGATGCAGCTAACCTTGTAAATTTTCAATATCATCCAGCAACCCCTGATTTTCCCTTTGAAAATCCCTCAGATGATTATCTGTTCTTTCTTCTGTGCACCTGACATCCATTCATAGAGAATGAATTTTCTCTCTTAATTCTTCATTGTAGAGACCTAATTTAATTAAGTCTAATAAGATTCATAAATTTAAACAAATAAGACTACTTCAACGCATAAACAATAAGTAATTTCTTTCATGCAGCATATAAACAACATAAATTTAAATTTATGAACAACATGCTAATAATTTTAAATAACCATCGCATGTTCATGAGAATGCGTACATAAAAATACCTCTGTCTGATGCTAAATTCCTGACCTCTGATTGTCCTCTCTGCTGCTCTGCCCAGACTCTGCTTGATGCTCTGACCAAACCCTGCCCAAAACTGACTAACCACACAGCCAGCTAGGAGCAGTCTATCTGGCTCCCTAGCTCCAGGATTCCATGAGGATTCCTGGCCCTCAAGCCCAAAACACCCAGCAACCTGGTGCCCCCTACAATAGTTCCCCCAAACTCCCAACCAGGAAATACAGTCCTTGTCCCAAAATAATGCTTCCTCCGCAAATTTTTATAATCATTCCCGAAGGCCTCTGCCTAGTCATATCCCCCTCCATTCACCGACTCCTACCCTCCTTTAATGCCACCCACCTTATCCCTCCATTTATTACTTTATCCTTCCATTTATCACCTTATCCCTCCACTCAATGCGTCATCCCCCTGCATACGTAAGGTTTTATAATAAATAAAATAAAAACTATTAAGCTCTTAATTCATTACACTAACCTTTAATGAGTTAATTAATTAATTAATCAACAAATATAAACAATTAATAATTAATTAATTAATCAATTAATATTATTTATAAATAATCATTGTTTAACTAAAATATATTAGGATAGTTAATTATTTAATTAACTCTACTTGATAAACCCTATGTAACTATTTAACTAGGGTTGTTACATACACCCACCCTTCAGGAAACTTCATCCTGAAGTTAAGGTATTTTATGATACAAGGGAAAAGACACATGGTTCACACATTCATAACGATTAATCGACATTATTAGTAAGTAAGCCAAGAAAACTCATACATACTAGTGTACAGGTACAAGAAAGGCATGTGTAGCTAGTACATACAAGTCTTGTGCATGTACTAATAATCAATAACTATCACCCTTATAGTAATTTAGGTATGCATCCAATCCAATCAACAAGATTATTCTTTTTATAAAAGACAATAAACCAATCCAATGCTTGCGAAATCCTTTAATTACAATTATCTAGTTCAACAATTTTATTTAGACAATTGTGGTTTAGTTACGTAATTATGAATATTCATATATACACATTTTCTTTTTAGAAGGAAAAACAATAAATTCCACCATAAGACAAATCTCCATACACTCTCAACTATTTCTACTCATCCTTCCTCCCTAACTTACTTCCATCTTCATTCCTATCCTTCCTCTGTTGGACTATCTTGGAGCATCAACTATATTGACCTAACTCCAAATAGAACCCGTAAGTGGAAGTGTCACTATCCTGACCAAGCTTCCCCAACAGGAAACCGACAATCATCATCACACGTCTAGGGGAGCGTGAGCTAACACCGTCCTCCTGTTGTTCCAGAGTCTATACTTAAGGCTTAGAAGTACAGTGTCTAGGTATCCAAAAGTGGGTAAAGGGTGGAGAAGAGAAAAAAATTAACCTTCGGCAAAGGAAACTAGGGAAGATTTCTACATTGTTGTTTTCTAGCTTCCAACTGTTCCTGGATGGTTATATCCAGTTCAATCACTACCCATGAACGTTCGAGTTCAACCCGAGTAGTAGTTGTTTTAAGAATAGTATCAAAATGGTTTAAGGCAATGTGTGTTTGATTTGATAATCTGAGTTCGATATTGGGCTATGTTGGTATGGGGACAATCATGGAGGAACTATAGAATAAAAAAAAAACTTAAGAGAGAAATTTAGCGTTGTCTCAATTCGATCGTATAAAAGAGAATTCATGGTTTCAGAAATAAAATGGGGTGCAAATCAAAGGTTCTTTCCCGTATCTGAGTTATATCTTAATAAAATGTATGAGGTGGGAGAAAAATATTTAGCTGTCTATTGAATAAGGCTCCTATCAAGGGAGAATCTCAGGTATAAACAGATGAGGAAAAATGTAAGGAAATAACCCGATGAAACATAAAATATATATAGAATTCTGAAAGTGTTGACTGGTCTTACACCTGTTGATCCCTGGTACAGAGGAAAAACAACAAACAATTATAGAAAACCAAAATTTATTCGCTATAGTAGTGGTCGTACTAAATTATAACGAAGCATTCATCAGATAAGAATATGAAATGAAACGAAATATGAGATACAAGAAAACAAACTCATAAAATAGTCGTGACGGAATTGAGAATCTTAAGATTTGCTTTGTATTAACTCTCAAAATGTAAAAACTCTGTTACAATCGACACAAAAAGGTCTAGCCTTTGTACTTTCTTTCTATGGTATATTTATACAGTTTTACAAAACAAATGGAATCTCAATCGTTACAAAATCTTTCAGTTATGATAGGGAGGAGGGAAATCGTTCCATTTCTTCTTCTCTGCCTTCACTTGGTGCCAGAAGCTTGTCCTCGCGCATGCTCGGTACAGGTGACACATCTTTCAACCAGCCGAGATATCAGCCTTGACGGTACTACTTGACAGTTGGCCTCAAAAGAGTAACAATCTCGGGCTAATTGTGGCAGCCTGTCTTCCATATGTCTATCTATGATGTCGATAGTGCATAATTGCGCACTCGGTTTAATCATACATTTGTCTATTTGGACTATGTCCACCATAGTCACTTGTGAGATCTCAGCTGAATCTCTTTCTTCTTTTTCCTTTAAATCAAGCGAGATTTTTTCCATATTCATTTGAATCAATGCCTCGGCACTACCTCCGCTATCAATGCCTAGTAGATTACCATCTATAGAACTAAAGGCCTCTTCCAAGGAATTTGTAACACTTTTGGCTTGTTGCTTGCTTTCTGAGATGTTGTGCTCCCATTCTTTCAATAGAATGTTTCCTCTGGTCTGCTCCAAAATGGTGAACCTGGGAGTACTTCCCGGATCCCTATTGTTTGTGGCTATCACAGCCTCTTGGAAGGAAACCCGTGCTGCTCCAACTTCCCTTTCTCTAGCAAATAAGTTCTCCGAAACCTTATTGACTAGCAAACAGTTGTCCCGGATCACTTCTACCTTGGCGAGAAAATTTTGTTGGGCCGCAGAGACTCTACTCCAAATCTCCATCGCCTCGGATTGGAACATCCTGATATTTATCACTTTGCTTTCGGTGATCTCCACCCTAGCCTGTAGCTGTTTGATCAAATCCTTTTGCTGGCTCGTTTGCAACCGACCATCTCAGACCACCAGCTGTGCTTGCTCGAGCTTAGTCTTGAGTAGCTCTATCTCGTTTTTATCGGCCAACCTGGCCTGCTCTATTCCTATGCTTTCCTGGTCTTTGGTAGTCTTTGTTGTTGTGGCTAGTCTAGCTTCAAGGGTCTTGATGAGGCGATTTTTTCATTTAAGCTGGTTTTTCAAAAGCTTGACTAAAAATTGATTCGCCGAGGTATATGCTCCTAATGTCCATGCTATTTCAGTCGTGAATTGTTCATTCCTCTTGTCCTTCCCATAAATTATGACTTTGTATTTCTTGGCTGTCGACTCCCCTTCCTGATAAAATTCTCTCTTTACCACTGCTTTTATCTTCTTATCAAAGAAAAACACATTTGGAGGGAGCTCTTCCACCCTTATAGGCCTCAACTCTTCATTGAAGATCCACCCTATGTCAATATTTCCCTGAGTCGATTGCAAAGGGGTAACTGATGTGATAGGATCTCCAATTTTTTTCGCTGATGGTCCCGGAGTAGTAACCGGACTCTGCTTCTTCGGTGGGTCAAGAGTCTCTATCTCTGCTTTCGAATTTTTAGTTTTCTCTCCCTCGTCCTGGTGTTTTTCTTGATCGGGAGTCGCATCCTTAGAGCCTTCGACATCTTTTTGTTTCACCTCCGTCGTACTTGGACTCTCACCCTGCAATGTTGTGGGAAGGCAACTGCGTCGATGTTCTTGGAACTTCAGAACATCAGCTCTCTCCTCGGGTGCCAAGGTTTGTATCTGAGCTAGAATCTCGGCATAGGACCTTGCACCTCGGAAAATGTCATCCAAGGGTGAATTCTCGTGCTCAAATCTCTTGAGCCTGCAACTGGCCAAATGATTTCTCACAACCCTTTGCGGATCGTGCTTCTTGTATTCAATGAGGACCAAATTTAGGTCTTCCAGGGCTGCTGCCTCATTTTTGGCATGCCTGAAATCTAATAAAGAATATGAATTTAAATGAACAGGAAAAGGTGGCCATACCTTTTTTGAGTACCCCTTAAGCTCCTTGCTTATACCACCGATTATTGTTTATCTAGCAACCTCACGACAAGCCAACTTGTCGGGAGTGAACAATGGAAATGCATGCGGGGGAACAAAAGCCCCAAAAACTTTGAGATGTGAAAATTCAGCTTCTACATACCAGTCGGCTATGCTGCTTAGATTTTTCACTATACTGTCCGAGATCCTGGGTGGCGGGTGACCAAAAATAGTGACATGCAGAGGCACCATCACCCAGTTGAAGATTTCATATATGAAATTTACCACTTTGTTTTCCCACAATTTCGCATGATAAACGTGGATAGGCTCGTCTTCTGCTGGGGTCCAACTCCATCTCATTAAGGGAAATGGTGTTAAAAAACACATAGCGTCCATAATGTATGCAGACATGAAAAATGAAGATGCCTTTCCACTTTTTTTCTGCGCCCGATACTCTGTGACCTGACTGGTCAAGCTATCGGACAGCATTTTCGCCCAGTCGAAGGAACTACCTTCGGCAACCCGAAACATTAGAGGAACCCATGGAAGAAAAAAATGTGAGGTGTCCTCTCTCCCATATAACCTGCATGTCATCATAGCAACATACTTGTACTGTGGTTCTAAGGAAGCTATTGAATATATGCTGTGGTTGTCGGCCCTGAACTTCACTGCGTGTGAAACCCAATCTTTTATTAAGTTGGACATGGTTTTATCATACTGTACACATTCCTTCTGTTTGAACTTGTCCAAGAATTTGGCACCATATGTATAGTCGGACGTTATGGGCAACTTATACATGGCTTGTAGATGTTTAGGCCTGAAAGTCCTGATGGTGACCTTCTGCTCATTCATGATGGTTCTGGTTGGTATGTCCACATGGTATAATGCCCATCAGACCATGTCATAATATGGAAGAAATCATGGCATGGCTGATACTTTATGCATTCTGGATTGAATGATGATCTTATACTTGGTGGTTATGTCATCTTTTTCATTGTCACTGGAGTCATCGAAATAATCCACCAATTCGGCCTGCAGAACATCAGAAACGAATGACCAATTTGGGACTGAGTTGATACTTCGAGGTGAAGTATCAGCGAAATTGTCCGAACCTTGTTCCGAAACCTCTACATTGGCCTTGGATGCTTTTCGCGGGGCCATGCCTGGAGATTCTGCTTTAGCTCTTCTGCGATAAAAATACGTATACATACAGAAGTTAACTCACTGAGAAAATGTTCTCTACGTAATATAAAAATGCAATTGTTATAATGAACCACAACTCTTATATATATTCGAAACTTGGTACCTTTCAGAACAGGTCTGTCGAATCATGCTTAGAAATAAATTTTGCCATAAAAATACGATCTTTATTCGTCAATTTACCCTATTTCCTAATTAATTCCATAAATTTTGGCAGTTTGGAATGTCCATTGGCATATGGAAGGAATAAGGATACCTCCTAAAATGTGCAAGCATCGAAACACAGGATATATTGATTTAGCTTAATTAATCTAGTTTTACCAATGTTAATTTATCTTTTGGTACTCGTTGTATCAGAATTTTTTCTTTAACTCTTTGAACCTCTAACCCCCGAATTTGCGATGATCGATTTTGGTTAACAAAACTACAATTGTGATTAGGCGCTTAATTGACTTCGTAATTACTTATATTCTCCATATCGCGACTCAGATTTTTGAAGGTAAGTTTCTGGGAAGTTTGCATGCCGAGCTGCGAAACCGCGAGATCATGAAAATACGACTTTAATTAAAAGGGAAAATAAACTCGGATTAAGTGATTAATTAATTATGTTCATATCCTTATCATGATTTCGCGAGTCGGGGCTTAGACAGTGTAACTTTTAAAAAAGAAAACGTTGAGTGGTGAATTGTCGACAGAACGTTACCATGGTTTAGCTTTTACTTTTAACCTTGACACGGGTTATTAAAATAAGGACTTCGTGTTCTCGACTATCGGGGCTACGAAAATAAACTTTTGGATTTGGTGAATGCTGAGGTGTGAAAACCCGATGATGTTTAATCATGGTTTAGGAAAACTTTACTCCCGTCACTGCCCTGGGTGAAAAATTAAAACGATTTTGTTGTTTCGTTGCTCGGGACGTGTGAACTACGTGATTTATAGCATCCGACCTACGAGATCCCGAGGTAGAACAAAAAGAGGAAACATTTTTACGAAGGGTAGGACTCGCCTCGAGAGTACAATAATCATCATTGTTTGCGTGATAAAGCTTCAGAGATTTTGAAACCACAGACGGAAAATATGAAAACCATCTTTCGATTTCGAGCATTACAAATGAAATTTGTGACGGGCTAGAAAAAACAAAGGTGTCTCCAACATAGGCTCCAAATAGGGATCCCGCTTTCTTGTAAGGCGAGAAGAATAGTAGACCACTTGCCAATATTGGGTAAATGGAGTCAATAGCTTCAATCAGGCGAAAAGGTTCCTGAGAACAGGGTACCGAAGGGGGAAAGAGACTTCGTTCCTTACCTTGAAAACCTTTTTCAAACTCAGATACTCTTTTTAAACTTAGTTGTAGTCCCTTTCATGACTTTCCCTTTCCCGCTACTAAATTCAGGTCTGCTTTAAGACAATCAAAACAGTTCTAGGAGACCCAATAGATCTTGCGGCTATTAGCTTGCATCAAAAGAAGAAGGTTATATGTTTTTAATTGGGAAGTATATTCTAAACTTGGGATGTAGATCAGGTTTTTAAAAATAATTGGTTACCGAAGTAGAGTGATATTCATGTATAATAGCCTTACAGATATCTCAGATATTGCTTCACTGCCAGCGAGCCTGTTCAGTACCCCTGTGAAGTTATCTGGACCCTTTTACTGAATTTCCTTTCACCACTTCAGAATATATTCATGCATTTAAATGATGAGACGAGGGAAATCATTTCTGAATTTCATTTCATCGTCTCTTGGACTAGGTGGGGGCAATCATTTTTTAATTTCCTTTCACCACCCGTCTCATAATTTGATTTTTAGAGCGCGAAGATGGGGGCAATCAGTTTGTATCAGGGCTGATATCTGTGTAATATTTTGCATTATAGGTCTGTCAACTTACTTTGATTACTCGGTACCAACCTTCCCTTGACCTTCACAACACCTTCATTCTTAGGGAAAGAAAGAAAAAAAAAAAGAAGGAAAAATAACTTTCTTAGGGCATTCTATTTGAGCAAGCTTCAATCCTCCGATGTCGTTGAAAAACCTAGGAAAGTTAGGATCACTTTAAACGTTCCTTCATTTAGCAGGGGATCGAGTAGTTGTGAAGACCCAATTTATTTCCACAATCTTCTTTGAATCTCACAAGGTTGAAACGAAAAACTCTTATCCCTTCTTATATGAAACGGAAAGATGGTGACTTTTTAAAAGGTAAACCTGAAGATAGAAAGGATGCCAGGTAGTAACTTACTGACTGAAAATACAAATGTCAAAAATTCAAAACTGAATCTTGTAGATATTTGAGGGGACATTTTACTTTGACTGACTGCTTTTAAATTGGATGAATCATTTAATTTGTCTAAATTTTTCATAGACTATTAAACCAAGAAACAACTCTGTTATTTATCAGTTCAGATGATGTTGTTGTTTGAGTGAGGTTACATTGGTTTTCTTCAATAGTCCTTTAGAACATGTATTTTGGGAAATCTCATGTTTACCTATTCATTTCAATTTGTTTGCATAATATGAAATTTCTTAGGTATCACTTGTTTAAGCCGATTTATTTATGACACCGACTTTCAGTTTACTTCTCCTGCTTGTTTTGTATGCAGCTGGAATCCTGTAAGAGGCAAACACGAACATTATCGAGGCTATCCTAAATGTGTTGAAAGTTCATGAACGAAAAATGAAAATCAAGAGCAATGTTTTAAATGAAAAATATATATATGTACACAAAATATATATAAATTTTTATTTTATTTATTTTATTTTTTTTTAATTTTTTTTTAATCTAGCAACTGTTACATCATATAATGCTTCAGATACTGCCCGTTGACAGGGGCGTTGAGGACTTCACCGTCTATATTTTCCAGTAGGAAAGAATTTTTTCCTTTCAAAGCCGAGACCCTAAATGGCCCATACCAGAGGTGGTCAAATTTACCATGTTTTGCTGCTTCTTCCTTTCTTGCATCCCACCTTAACACTAAATCACCTGGGAGGAAGTCTCTGTCCTTTTCTTTGCAATTGAATAATGCCTTCATGTCATCTTGGTACTTCTGCATCTTTTCATCTACTTCGACTCTATTTTGTTGAACCTCGATCAGTTGATTTATCCTTCTGGTGACATGATTGGGTTCTTCATTTTGATCTTGCCATAACTTCATCACTGGGAGCGCTAGGTTTATAGGTAGCACAACATCAGTCCCATATACCATCTGAAAAGGAGAAATGTTGATTGAACTTTTTGTGCTTATGCGATTCTCCCACAATGCGTATTTTAAGTGCACATGCCAAGACCTTTTATTTTCATCCAATACTTTCTTGATTATATTTACCAGGATCTTGTTAGATGATTCGGCCAATCCGTTTCCTTGGGGGTAATATGTTGTGGAATGGCCAAGAACAATGTTATAATTTTGACAGAAGATGATCATAGCCATAGATTTAAAGGCCTGGGCATTGTCAGTAACTATCTTTCAGGGGCACCCAAATCTAGACAAAATATTGTCTTCTAAAAAATTGATTACCATTGAGTCTGTTGCCCTTTTGGTTGGAATGGCTCCCACCCATTTAGTAAAATAATCTGTTGCGGTTAAGATCCACTTGTGTTGAGCACTAGAATGGGGATTAATATTGCCTATGAATTCTAGACCCCATTGCTGAAATGGGGCTTCATATTTGACTAGAACTAAAGGCAGTGTCGAGAGCTTCTATTTACCTGCAAATAGTTGACAAGGGTTGCAGGCGCACACTTTGGCATTAACGTCCGAGAAAATTTTTGGCCAGTAGTACCCAGCCCTCAGAATCTTGTAAGATGTATCTCTCCAAGCGTGATGCCCCCCACAAATTCCCTCATGAAATTCATCTATAACCCATTGAGCTTCCGATTCGACTAAACAGACTAGCAGGAAACCGAGTGGATCTTTCCAATATAGCTGACTTTCGGTGATACAATATTTAACTGCATGGATTTTTAAAGTCTTGGCTTTAGATGGTGATAGATCATTTGAACATTTTAGATTTAGAAGGTATGACATTATGTCTCTATACCATCCTGACAATATGAACTTCTCTTCGATCTTGTTTGGACCTGTTTCCTCATTCAGCTCGTTTAGGTTCGTGTCTTCATTGCCTTCCTGCAGGAAATTGATATCTAGGGCTCTGAAATTTGACTCAGCTAAGAGTTTGGCCAGGCCTTGCCCTTTTATCAATTTGGTCGGTTTGACTTCCAGATCAAATTCTTGGATTTTGGTGAGCCATCGCCCTCTTTTTCCATCGTTGTTTGGTTGTACCAATATATCTTTCACAGAACTGGTAGGCACGTACACAATTATCTTTGAGTGTAGTACATAAGTTCTGAATGCCTTTAATTCTTTTACCATGTCGTAAGCCTATTTTTCTATTATATCATACTTCATTTCTGCATCTCTAAGGCTCTTGCTAAAAAAGGCGATCGGTTGTTCGAATCCTTCCTCGTTCTTTTGTAAGAGTACTGCGGCGATAGTGTGTTCGGAGGCAAATGAGAAAATAAGAAAATCTTTCAGATACTCTGGTCTCGCTAACACAGGTGCCTTGCTTATGACTCTCTTAATATGTGTGAATGATGCTTTGGCCTTGGTTTTCCATTTTACTTCACTGTCCTTTTTCAACATACCTGTGATCAGTTTTACAATTTCAGCGAAATTCGGGATAAATCTTCGTAAAAAAATTATTTTACCTAAGAAAGATTGAATTTATTTTACATTTCTGGGAATATTTATAGTATCTATTGCTTCAATCCTCTTAGGATCAATCCTAATTCCATCCCTAGATACGATATGACCCAAAATCTTACCTTCCCGCATGGAAAAATGTGATTTCTTTGGGTTTAAAGATAGACCAAACCTACGGCATTTTTCGAAAGTCTGTTTAAGATGTATCAAGTGTTCTTCGTCGATTTTAGAGAAAACCGTCAAATCGTCAAGGTAAATGACTATGAGATTATCCCTTTCTCCTATGAAAGCAATGTTCATAGCGCATTGGAAAGTGGCCCCTGCATTCATCAAACCAAAAGGCATTTTTTCATACATGAACGTACCCCATGGTGTGGTGAAAGCAATTTTTTCTCTGTCTTGTTCATTCATGGCGATTTGATTATAACCAGAGAACCTGTCGATCATAGACATTCGGTTGGCTCCAACTACCTTTTCTAACATGTGGTCCATTTTGGGCAGCGGATAGTTGTCCTTGCGAGATGACTTATTTAAGTTTCAAAAATCCACACACAGTCTGATTTCCCCACTCTTTTTCCTGACAGGGACTAGGTTTTCTACCCAGTCTGAATATCTTAGAGGTACTATTATTTTCGCATCTAAAAGTTTCTTAACTTCTTTTTCGATCATAGGTAACAAAATGGGGTTAATCTGTCTAAGCGTTTACCTAAATGGTTTGACCCCAGGCTTTAAAGGTATCTTGTGATCAATTACGGAAGTGTCATATGTTCTTAACTCATCATAAGACCAGGCGAAAACATCCTTATATTGTTTGAGTAGATCTGTATACTTAATTTTTATTTTGAGAGGGAGGAACTTACCATCCTGGATTCTTCTTTGGTTCCTATATCACAGTCCTCCACTTCTTCTGGTTGGGGTTGTAAGGTGGATTTTACAGGTATGTCGTTTTGATCGAAAAGTCTTTCTAAAGGAATCAATCCTTTTGGAATCTGATTGTTTTTAAGGACCAACATGCAATGATCTGAGATTTTGTCTCAGAAAGCTTTAAGATCTTCCCCTTCTTGCATAATCCATATTGGGTCATTTTGATTTTCTTAGTCTACATGAGTTTCGAAAAATTCGCCTATTGCTTCAAGAAATTTCTTAATTTGTTCATCATCCTCAAAGACCTGCCAGTGCTGGATATTGTCTGGTATAGATGGTCTATGTCTGATTTCTATGTAATACTTCAATTTGAAAGTTGTGGGAGGAGAGAAGGTTGAAGCTTCTTTAGCCAATGCATCAACATGTAAGTTCTCTGCGCACGGGATAAAATGGACATTTACGGACGAGAAAAAGTTTTCCATGAGATCCAAGGCACAATTCCTGTATGATCTTAATCTGGGATGCTTGGCTTGGTACTGTCGGTTTATTTGTTTGACTATTAACTCTGCATCTCCGTATGCCTCTAAGTTATTTATCTTTAGCTTCTTGGCAACTTCTAATCCTAAGACCAATGCTTCATATTCACATACGTTATTAGTGTAATCTATATCCCACTACAGTCTGTAGGAAAAAGGAACCGTGAACTTTCGTTCGGAAGCCACTAAAAGAACTCCTGCACTAGCCCCTTCACAAGATGAGGCACCGTCAAAATACATTTTCCAGACACTAGTGCTACACAGATCCTCTATCATATAACTTGACTCTTCCTGCTCTATATCATTTTCCTCTGGAAAACCATCTAAACCATCATCAAAAGATAAGATACAATTTCCTAAATCTTGATCCGCAATATAAATAGGGAAATTGTTCAGGTTTTGAGGGTCGCTTACCATATAGGCTAATCTCGTTTCTCTGTACAACCGAGTAAACTGACCACCAAACACAAGAATTATGGCGAACGTCATATCCGATTGAAGAGAACCCCCCAGCTTGGCTCCCCATGACCTAGACAACAGTAAGCCATACTTAGGGGGGATATCTGCGATAACCACGTCCATCAAGATACTCTTAACCGGGACCTGTGCCAGGGTAACTACTAAGTCCTTTATCATTCCCATACACTTAACCCTTCTTGAGTCAAAAGAGTAAAGGTCTCCATAAGGTCTGGTGATCTAGAGACCCAATTTGTCCATAATAATCTTAGGCATAACGTTATGGGAGGCTCCGGAGTCTAACATGAAATTATGTAGCAATTGATCATACACATTTAAAGTGATATAAAAGGGAGCAATGGTGTCTTTGGCCCCTTCAAAATGGGGACCAAAAGTGATGTTTGGTTTGTCATCTTCTAGGTTTAAAACATCAGACTGGCTTTCTAGCTCTGAGACACCCATCGCTTTGGTAATCTGCTTCCGATAAACGAGGTTTTTTGCTAATTCTACCAGAGGGATTGGTATCTTAATTTTATTTATTTCGTTTTCAAAACTGAAATTTCTGCTCACCTTGTCTGTTTCTTTGGTTGATACTTATGAATCCTTCCTTTCCGATTTATTTGTCTGGACCACTTTATTACTCATGGTCCTAGTTGAAGACGTAATTTTATTAGCCGTTTCGGTTCCTTGTGCTTGGGTCTCAACTTTTCCCACTTCGAACTCTTGTGTTCTTACTACTTTTGTTTTGTTGTTGGGTAATAAGTTCTCTTCCGGAGTAGGCTCATAAGTTTGACCTCTTTGGAGGATTTTCTTGGGTTGAGCAGTTGACATGGGCTTATTCTTAGATCTTAAGTTGTACTTAGGTTGAATCTCAACCATTATCATCTCAGTTTCTTGTTGGGATTCACAAAGGTCAGTATGATCACTTTCTTCACCCTTATTCGATGGTTGTTGAGTGCTTAGAGATTTCTCATAATCTTCTCTAGTTAGATATGGTTGCATGCAGTCATCACCGAAGTTCATGACATCATTATCTGAATCTCTGAAATCTTGGAGATCGCTCATTCCTATAAAATTTTCGCTCTTTAGAGGAGCTTGAATCTTTTGATCTTCATTTTTTATTTGTGTTTGCTGGTTCAGGGGGTTGGGGTTCCTCTTGAAATCCTTTTTGGGGAAAGAATCAGCTTTGGCCTGTTCGAGCTCCATTCTAGATATTTTATTAGACAGTTCTTTAATTACTCTGGCCATATCGTCTACCCTATCATTTGCGGATCTATTAGACCCTGACAGACCTGCTTGTTCTCTAAAGCATTGTTTCTCAATTTCCAGTTTCTAATTTAGCTTTAAGCTTACCATAAGCCATCATATTAGACTCAATTTCTACAACATCATCTTGCATTCGGTTTAGGGTGGCTCCTCTTCTTTCTCGCAAAAGGAGTGCAAAATCCGGTTCGAAAGCCCCTATGAAAGTTACCTTGGCTACGGGTTGGGATGGTTTAACCTCGGCTAGGATTTTGTTATACAGTTTGTTAAATCTTTGAATAAATTCCATGACTGTTTCTGAATTCTTTTTTCTTAAAGACCCAAATTCGGTTAAATAATATAAGTGGTCTTTTCTTTCACCCCACTGTCTGAGGAAGGCATCTTCTAAGGCATCATAAGACAATATAGAAGTTGCAGGTAGGCTCTGAAACCAAGTTCGGACCTGGCCTTCAAAGGTTTGAAAAATAAGCCTCTAATATACGTCTTCATGTTCGATACCTAGGATATCTGTGGATTGATCAAAGAAATTAATGTGTTCGGTTGCGGTCAGATCCCCTTCCCCGGTGAATTTTGGTAATTTTTTTATGTAATTTTTGGGAAGTTCGTGTAGAGGGACGGGCAATACCAAGGGAGTATATCTAGCTGCAACTTTCGCAAACACTCTGCGAGGGGGGGCAGGCCCTTGGCCTCCAGCTCCTCCGATAAACCCTCCACCTCCTCTTATAAACCCTCCACCTCCTCCTCCGGCGGCTGCCATTGTTATTTGTGGAAAGTTGTAAAGGGGGTTTCGGAAAATTAAAAGTGAATCTTTATTTTCTTTGCGAAGAGGAAAATCCGACGAGGAAAGATAAGGAACGCGAGGACTTGGTTCCTCAGATTTGCAAGAGACAAAATCAGGAGAACCGACGGGCGTGGAAACCGAATGTGTAACACACTCTTCAAAATTTGGTGAGGTTGGTAAATTTAACTAAAGTAAATATGGTATGTCAACTACCGACAAACTTTCAAGAGGGCCCTTTCCTTTGTGTACTAAGGGGACTGTCGGATGAATCTCACTCCTAACTTCGGAGTAGTTTGGCGTTAAAACTTTAGTATCAAAGAGAGGACTGTGTGAAGTTGAGGGTTCAAAAGAAATCTTAGTCTTCAGTTGTGGGGTTTTAAGTTTGTAAACTGCAGTGGTTAGCTTAAGAGAGCCTCTCACCTTTATAATCTTCTCAGGATCGGTAACGAGCATAATCTGCTTACCATCCGGGTTTTGTCTGGTATTCCTTCGACCAGATGCTAGTTTATTATTCGTGGAGTCACCAAGTGAAAGATTAGAAAGCCTTAAAAAGGTGTGTACTCTTTGTTCACTATCAAAGGGTAACACTTTCAATGAAAAACAAATGTTGTTTTCCCAGGGAAAAAGATTTCGTAACTTCGGTCCAGGGATGATTTTAGGGGCTAAATTTCGCTCATGGGCTAATTTTCCATGGTTTTTTTCAAAAATGAGATTGACTATTTTAAAAATGATTCGCCCAAATTCTATAGGATAAAATAATTTTACCTTAAAAATAGCCAAAAAATTATAAAAACTATATAAAATACTTAGAAATTTGAATATTTTTACAAAAATATCGTCAAACATTTATAGTTGACATATGAAGGATTAGTAAGATTCGCCAAGGTTTCTACATTTAAAAAAAAATTCCATCCTTAAAATCATCCCTACTTCGGTCCCCGGCAGCGGCGCCAAAAAGATGTTTTTCTAGAGTTTGTACTTAAGGCTTAGAAGTACAGTGTCTAGGCATCCGAAAGTGGGTAAAGGGTGGAGAAGAGAGAAACGTCAACCTTTGGCAAAGGAAACTAGGGAATATTTCTACGTTGGCATTGTCTAGCTTCCAACTGTTCGTGGATGGTTATATCCTATTCAATCGCTGCCCATGAACGTTCAAGTTCAACCTGGGTAGTAGCTATTTTAAGAATAGTATCGAAAAGGTTTAAGGCAATGTGCGTTTGATTTGATAATCTGGGTTCGATATTGGGCTTTGTTGGTATGGGGACAGTCATGGAGGAACAGTAAAATAAGAAAAAACTTGAGAGAGAAATTTAGTGTTGTCTCAATTCGGTCGTATAAAAGAGAATTTACGGTTTCGAAAATAAAATGGGGTGCAAATCAAAGGCTCTTTCCTATAACTAAGTTATATCTTAATAAAATGTATGAGGTGGGAGAAAAACATTTAGTTGTCTATCGAATAAGGCTCCTATCAAAGGAGAATCTCACGTATAAACAGAAGAGGAAAACTGTAAGGAAATAACCCGATGAAGCATAAAATATATATAGAATTCTGAAAGTGTTGACTAGTCTTACACCTGCTGATCGCTGGTATAGAGGAAAAACAGTAAACAATTATAGAAAACCAAAATTTATTCGCTATAGTAGTGGTCATACTAAATTATAATGAATCATTCATCAGATAAGAATATGAAATGAAACGAAATATGAGATACAAGAAAAAAAACTCATAACACAGTTGTGATAGAATTGACAATCTTCAGATTTGCTTTGTATTAACTCTCAAAATGTAAAAACTCTGTTACAATCGACACAAAAGGGTCCAGCCTTTGTACTTTCTTTCTATGGTATATTTATACAGTTTTACAAAACAAATGGAATCTCAATCGTTACAAAATCTTTCAGTTATGATAGAGAGGAGGGAAATCGCTCCATTTCTTCTTCTCTGTCTTCTCTTGGTTCTAGAATCTTGTCCTTGTGCGTGCTCGGTACAAGTGACACATCTTTCAACCAGCCGAGATATCAGCCTTGACAGTTCTGCTTGACAGTTGGCCTCAAAAGAGTAACAATCTCGGGCTAATTGTGGCAGCCTGTCTTCCATCTGTCTATCTATGATGTTGATAGCACATAATTGCACACTCGGTTTAGTCATACATTTGTCTATTTGGACTATGTCCTCCATAGTCACTTGTGAGATCTTGGTCAAATCTCTTTCCTCTTTTTCCTTTAAATCAAGCGAGATTTTTTCCATATTCATTTGAATCAATGCCTCGGCACTACCTCTGCTATCAATTCCTAGCAGATTACCATCTATAGAACTAAAGGCCTCTTCCAAGGAATTCGCTACCCTTTTGGCTTGCAGCTTTCTTTCTGAGATGTTGTGCTCCCATTCTTTCAATAGAATGTTTCCTCTGGTCTGGTCCAAAATGGTGAACCTGGGAGTACTTCTCGGATCCCTATTGTTTGTGGTTATCACAGCCTCTTGGAAGGCGACCCGTGCTGCTCCATCTTCCCTTTCTCTAGCAAATAAATTCTCTGAAACCTGGTTGACTAGCAAACAATTGTCCCGTATCGCTTCTACCTTGGCGAGTAAATTTTGTTGGGCCGCAGAGACTCTACTCCGAATCTCCATCACCTGGGATTGGAACATCCCGATATTTATCACTTTGCTTTCGGCAATCTCCACCCTAGCCTGTAGTTGTTTGATCAAATCCTTTTGCTGGCTCGCTTGCATCTAACCATCTCGGACCACTAGCTGTGCTTACTTGAGCTTAGTCTTGAGTAGCTCTGTCTCGTTTTTATCGACCAACCTGGCCTACTCTATTCCTACACTTCCCTGGTCTTTGGAAGTCTCTGTTTTTGTGGCTAGTCTAGCTTTAAGGGTCTTAATGAGGTGATTTTTTCGTTTAAGCTGGTTTTTCAAAAGCCCGACTGAAAATTGATTGACCGAGGCATATGCTCCTAATGTCCCTGCTATTTCAGTCGTGAATTGTTCATTCTTCTTGTCCTTCCCATTAGTTATGACTTTGTATTTCTTGGCTATTGACTCCCCTTCCTGATAAAATTCTCTCTTTACCACTGCTTTTCTCTTCTTATCGAAGAAAAACTTATTTGAAGGGAGCTCTTCCACCCTTATAGGCCTCAACTCTTCATTGAAGATCCACCCTACATCAATATTTACCTAAGTCGATTGCAAAGGGGTAACCGATGTGATAGGATCTCCGATTTGTTTTGTTAATGGTCTCAGAGTAGTAACTGGACTCTGCTTCTTCGGTGGGTCGGGAGTCTTTATCTTTGCTTTCAAATTTTTAGTTTTCTCTCCCTCATCCTGGTGTTTTTCTTGATCGGGAGTCACATCCTTAGAGCCTTCGGCATCTTTTTGTTTCACCTCTGTCGTACTTGGACTCTCACCCCGCAATGATGCGGGAAGGAAACCGTGTCGATGTTCTTGGAACTTCAGAACATTGGCTCTCTCCTCGGGTGCTAAGGTTTGTATCCGAGCTAGAATCTCGGCATAGGACCTTGCGCCTCGGAAAATGTCATCAGAGGGTGAATTCTCGTGCTCAAATCTCTTGAGCCCGCAACTGGCCAAATGATTGCTCACAACCCTTTGCAGATCATGCTTCTTATATTCAATGAGGACCAAATTTAGGTCTTCCAGGGTTGCTGCCTCAGCTTTGGCATGCTCGAAATCTAATAAAGAATATGAATTTAAATGAACAGGAAAAGGTGGCCATACCTTCTTTGAGTACCCCTTAAGATCCTTACTTATACCATCGATTACTGTTTGTCTGGCAACCTCATGACAAGCCAGCTTGTCGGGAATGAACAATGGCAATGCATGTAGGGGAACAGAAGCTCCGAAAACTCTGAGATATGAAAATTCAGCTTCTACATACCAGTCGGCTATGCTTCTCAGATTTGTCACTATATTGTCCGAGATCCTGGGTGGCGGGTGACCAAAAATAGCGACATGCAGAGGCACCATCACCCATATGAATATTTCATATACGAAATTTGTAGCTTTGTTTTCCCACAATTTCGCATGATAAACGTGGATAGGCTTGTCTTCTGCTAGGGTCCAACTCCAGCTCATTAAGGGAAATGGTGTTAAAAAACACACGACATCCATAATGTATGAAGACATGAAAAATGAAGATGCCTTTCCGCTTTCTTTCTACGCCCGATACTCTCTGACCCGACTGGTCAAGCTATCAGACAACATTTTCACCCAGTCGAAGGAACTGCCTTCGGTGACCCGAAACATTAGAGGCACCCATGGAAGAAAAAAATGTGAGGTGTCCTCTCTCCCGTATAACCTGCATGTCATCATAGCTACATACTTGTACTGTGGTTCTAAGGAAGCTATTGAATATATGTCTTGGCTATCGGCCCTGAACTTAGCGGCGTGCGAAACCCAATATTTTATTAAGATGGACATGGTTTTATCATACTTTACACATTCCTTCAGTTTGAACTCGTCCAAGAATTCGGCGCCATATGTATAGTCGGACGTTATGGGCAGCTTATACATGGCTTGCAGATGTTCAGGCCTAAAAGTCCCGATGGTGACCTTCTGCTCATTCATGATGGTTTTGGTTGGTATGTCCACATGGTCTAATGCTCATCAGACCATGTCATAATATGGAAGCAATTGTGGCCTGGCTGCTAATTTATGCATTCCGGATTGAATGATGATCTTAAACTTGGTGGTTATGTCATATTTTTCATTGTCGCTAGAGTCATCAAAATAATCCACCAATTCGACCTGCAGAACATGAGAAACGAACGACCAATTCGGGACCGAGTCGATACTTCGAGGCGAAGTATCAACGACATTGTCCGAACCTTGTCCTGAAACCTCTACATTGGCCTTGGATGCTTTTCATGAGGCCATGCCTGGAGATTCTGCTTTAGCTCTTCTGCAATAAAAATACATATACATACAGAAGTTAACTCACTAAGAAAATGTGCTCTGCGTAATATAAAAATGCAATTGTTATAATGAACCACAACTCTTATATATATTCGAAAACTCGGTACCTTTCAGAACAGGTCTATCAAATCATAATTAGAAATAAATTTTTCCATAAAAATACGATCTTTATTCGTTGATTTGCCCTATTTCCTAATTAATGCCATAAATTTTGGCAGTTTGAAATGTCCATTGGTGTATGGAAGGAATAAGGCTACCTCATAAAACATGCAAGAATCGAAACACAGGATATATTGATTTAGCTTAATTAATCCAGTTTTACCAATGTTAATTTATCTTTCGGTACTCGTTGTATCGAAATTTTTTCTTTAACTCTTTGAACCTCTAACCCCTGAATTTGCGATGATCGATTTTGGTTAACAAAACCAAAATTGTTATTAGGCGCTTAATTGACTTCGTAATTACTTATATTCGCCATATTGCGACTCAGAGTTTCGATGGTAAGTTTCCGGGAAGTTTGCATGCCGAGCTGCGAAACCGTGATATCACGAAAATACGACTTTAATTAAAAGGGAAAATAAACTTGGATTAAGTGATTAATTAATTATGTTCATATCCTTATCGTGATTTCACGAGTCGGGGCTTAGACAATGTAACTTTTAAAAAAGAAAATGTCAAGTGGCGAATTGCCGACAGAACGTTACCATGGTTTAGCTTTTACTTTTAACCTTGACACGGGTTACTAAAATAAGGACTCCGTGTTCTCAGCTATCGGGGCTACGACAATAAACTTTTTGATTTGGTGAACGCCGAGGTGCGAAAACCTGATGATGTTTAATCATGGTTTAGGAAAACTTTTCTCCCGTTACTGCCGTGGGTGAAAAATTAAAACAATTTCGCTATTTTGTTGCTCGGGACGTGTGAACTACATGATTTATAGCATCCGACCTACGAGATCCCGAGGTAGAACAAAAAGAGGAATTTTTTTTACGAAGGGTAGGACTCGCCTCGAGAGTAAAATAATCATCACGGTTTGAGTGCTAAATCTTCAGAGATTTTGAAACCACAGACGGAAAATATGAAAACCATCTTTCGATTTCAAGCATTACAAATGAAATTTGTGATGGGCTAGAAAAAACAAAGGCAGCTCCAACACCTCCCATGACTTCAGGTTTCAGAGGATACATGGTGGGAAATTCCTCCACCCCTCCTAATCATAACTAGGGTCCACACCTTACAATGGAATATACAGTGGCACCGTGTTGCTGGGAGTTTTGTCATTGTTTATTCGGTTTTGGACAGTCTCATCACCTGAAATCCTGCACTGGTCCACATATCATAGCAATGCATCCAAACCAATATAATTTCACATACAAATATCCATACCATAATGTTTCTCAGCTAGTGGTCATGTCATTCACTTTCATCATTATTATCCCTTGGCTATTTCATAGCCCATAACCTGCAGATTAGCCTGTAACACAAACTCATACATTTCTATGCATTATCATCATGTAATTGCATACAACCATCATTTCAATTTGGTATCCGTGTACCAACAACTTAACATCAAAGTTTTCAAGTTAGAAATAGATCTCATAATATCCCATAATTCAATTTCGACACCCATTCATAAAATTATCATTTACAAAATAGATTGCACCATCTCCAAGATCATTCTAATAGCATTTAAACCTTCATAGGATTCTCGTTCATACAATATATTGCATCATATCCATCATCATCAATAACATTTAAACATTCATAAAATTTATATTCACATAGCAAATCGCATTATATCCATCATCATCAATAACATTTAAGCATTCATAAAATTTACATTCTCGCAATATATCGCATCATATCCATCATTATCCAAATATATTTAAACATTCATAAAGGTCCATACGTCTTAAAATTTTAAGTGTATCACTTAATAGTTTCACTGTGAATAGAAAATAAAAATATGTAGGCCTCAGGTATTCCTGGTTGTCTAAGTCAAAAGGTGGTGTTACATAAACCCAACCTTCAAGAAACATATTCTCAAGGCGGTTAAAAAAGTGAGGGATAGTCTCGTTGTAATGTCTTGGCATCTTCCCAAGTAGCAAATCCTAGACTATATTTGTCCCATTGGACCTTAACTTGGTCTACCAGACCATTCCTGAGCTGTTGAACTCTATGGTCCAATATGCGTAACGGTTCTACCATGAGAGTTCCCACGTCTGATACCTACAATTCCTTCCAATTTGGTTTATGTGATTCATCAACAACATAATGACGTCAAACAGATACATGAAAAATGTTATGAGTTTTATGCAAGTGGGGTGGAAGTACGAGATGATGGGCAACGGGTCCAATTTCCTCTTGGATTATGAACGGTCCTATAAATCAAGGTGACAACTTTGTCCCCTTCTCGAACCATATGGTACTCTTATTAAGACTTATACGAATGAAAACTTGATCTCCCACTTCATAACTTTGGTTGGTCCTATGTGCATCTGCATAAATTTTCTGCCTATCTTGTGCTTCCTTTAGTCTTTTCCTAATCTAAATCGCCTGTTCCTCCATCTCTTGAATCAATTCTGGCCCAATTGTTACTCGATATTCTAATCTATCCCAACTCAACAACGTTCTACATGGCCTTCCATACAGAGCTTCGTAGGTTGGCATTCCGATGGAGCTATGAAAATTTTTATTGTAGGAAAACTCTACCAAAGGTAGGTACTTCTCCCACTGGGTTTGATTATCCATGACATACATCCTGAGCATGTCTTCCATGACTTGATTTTCTCTCTTGGTTTTCCCATCTATTTCAGGATGATAAGTTGTGCTTAAGTTCAACTGAGTCCCCAACGCTGACTGCAAACTTGTCCAAAACCTAGAAGTGAATCTGGAGTCCCTATCTGAAATGATCTTCTTAGGTATCCCGAGAAAATGGATAACCTCACTTACACACACACGTGCCACATCAGTGACATCGTAAGTGTCTCTAACCGAAATAAAATGACCACTCTTGGTTAACTTATCAACTATCACAAGAATGGCATTGTGTCTATGATATGTGAGCGGCAACCCCACTACAAAATCCATAGAGATGACTTCCCACTTGGACATAGGAACATCATGTGGTTGTAGGAGGCCTTCTGGGTGATGGTGGTCTCCTTTTACTTGTTGACACTCTAGGCACTTGGCAATGAAATGGACTACATCGCGCTTCATGCCTACCCAAAAGAAAACTTTCCTCATGTCTGTGTACATCTTCTTCACACCTGGATGCACACAATAAAGTGCTCTATGGGCTTCCTTCAGTATGATGCTTTGAATATCCCCATATTCAGGGATGTACATCCTTCCCTGATATCTTAATAGTCCGTCAGCTTCCAAACTATATCCTTCATATTTTGGATTTAATTGTCTCCCTCTCTAGAGGTTTGAAGTAACCTTTAAATACCAACTATCTCCTTGGAGTTGTGTCAACACACGTTCCCTCAGATTGACTTTTAAGGGTACCAAGGAGAAGACATGTGGTCTCCTTCTCAAGGCATCTACGACCACATTTTCCTTTCCTTTGAGGTATGAAATACCAAAATCATACTCACTCATAAACTCACTCCATCGCCTTTGCCTAACATTCAGATCCCTTTGAGTGAAGATATTTTTTAAACTTTGATGGTCCATTTTGAGCTGAAAGTTTCGCCCCACAAGATAGTGTCTCCAAAGTTTCAAAGCTAGCATTACAGCTGCCAACTCTAAATCATGAGTCACGTATAGCTCTTCATGTTTCTTCAACTTCCTTGACACATAAGCTATCACTCCTCCATCTTGCATTAGCACATCCCCCAACCCTTGCTTCGAGGCATCCGTGCAGACTGTGAAGTCCTTTTCCATATCCGAAACTCTTAGAATTGGTGCACTAGTTAGTAACCTTTTAAGTTCAATGAATGCACTATCACAATCTTCTGTCTATTCATACCTAAACCCCTTGTGCTGCAAAGTGGTGATGGGTTTCGTTATTTTTGAGAATCCTTCCACAAATCTCCGATAATAACCTGCTAGCCCCATGAAGGTTCTCACCTCATGGGCATTTTTCGGCACTGGCCACTCCATAATGGCCTTTACCTTTTCTGGGTCCACAGAGATTCCTTCACCGGAAATGATATGACCTAAATAGTGGATCTCTTTTTGAAAGAAGGAACACTTTGACAACTTCCCATACAATCTGTTCTCTCTAAGACAAGACAACACCACTCGTAAGTGTTCCTCATGCTCTCTTTCATTTTTTGAATAGATGAGGATGTCATCTAGAAAGAATTGTACAAAATGGTCTAGGTACTTCTGGAATATGTCGTTCATGAGGCTCATGAATATTGTTGGCACATTGGTCAATCCGAAAGGTACTACGACAAACTCGTAATGCCCAAACCGAGTTTGAAAGGTAGTTTTTTCTATATCGTCTTCCTTAATCCTTAACTGGTGATACCCTGATCGCAAATCGATCTTTGAGAATACTGCTGCTCCTTTCATCTGATCAAAGAGGTCATCTATTCGCGACATTGGGTACCTATTTTTCACTATAGCATGGTTCAAGTCCTTGTAATCTATACACAGTTTTAAGGATCCATCTTTCTTCTTTACAAAAATTATTGGTGCACCCCAAGGTGAGACACTGGGTCTTATTAGCCCTAAGTCTAGTAACTCTTTCAACTACATTTGCAACTCACAAATTTCCAGCACTGTCATCTGATACGGAGTCTTGGAAATTGGTTTTGCACTAGGTTTTAGCTCAATAGTAAAATCAAGCTCCCTCTCAGGAGGTAACCCTGGTAACTCATTCGGAAAAACATCCTTAAATTCTGACAATACCAGGTACTGATCCAATGAGGGTCCCTTCCTCTCATTTACTTCTTCCACTACATATAGTTGACACCCTTGCCTCAAACATCTCTTAACCTTCATAGTTGAGATAAAGCATAATGACACCTTTCTCTGTACACCGTGGATATCTACTGGCCTTCCTTCGTCGTCAACACAAAGCACCCTTTTTGCGAAACAATCTACCAAAGCTCGATGAGCTTCTAACTAATCCATTCCAATGATTAGGTCATACGCCCCGAGAGCAGTGACATATACCTTCAACCTGGTAGTACACACTCCTAGGTCTACTATACAATTATCAATGCTAGTTCCTACCGCTTGTTTTTCCCCCGAAGCCATCTCGACTTATTTAAAGTCATCCTGCTCGTAGGTTTCCAACCCTCTCTTTTCTAATGCAGATGGTGAAATGAAACTATCTGTCGCACCAGAATCAAATAAAATCTTAACATTGATATGATTTAGCGTATCTGATGACTCCACCACCATGGATTGATGTTTGGCCCAGCAATTATTAACCGTTGCATAAATCTGGTGGTTGCTACTTGCTCTTACCATTGGGGCCTTTCCTTCTCTATGCACAAATCCTGATTGTAACTCTAGGTAGTCATGCTAGTAATGGGGTCCTCCACATCCCCAACAGGTAACATGAGATTGAACCTGCGCACTATTCTGTGCCTGTCTCTGAAATGAGTTCCTTACCCTGGAACCCCTGCCCCTACTAGCTGCTCCCTGAGATGGTCGTGGAAATGCCTGCATCGTTGGTGATGAATGAGATGTTGCACTCACTGCCATTGAAATCCTTGCAACTGTTGTCCTTGGTGCGACTCTATTACCATATGGAGGTGGCCTTGAGCCCCCTCCCCTGGGAAATGTCCTAGGGGCCTTCCCCACGAATCTAGGACGATTTGAAAAAGAAGGTCTCGTACCTCCAGTTAAGTTCATTTGTTCCTCCGCATAACGTGCATTCTCCATAGCTTCCACTATTGAATACGGTTTCCACATCCGCACCATAGCCCTTATCTTAGGGTTCAACCCATAGACAAAACGTTCTACCTATCGTTGGTTATTATCCATATATGAAACATACTTGACCAATTCCATAAACCTAATCTCATATTCCTCTATGGTTCTGTTTCCCTGTACTAAGGCATGAAATGATCCTACCTATTGTTCCTCATAGTAAGCTGGCAGATATTTCATTCGGAACCTCTCCTCGAAAAGTTCCCAAGATACGATGTCTAGGGTAAGGTGCAGTTGCCTCTCCAGGTTGCCCCACCAGTTCAAGGCGATGTCTCTTAACTGAAAAATCACTATCTTCACCTTTGAGGTGGACGCATAGTCCCTTAAGGCAAAACACCTTGTCATGCCTTCCAACCATGCTTCCACGTGTTCACTAGCGCAACCCCTGGCAAACTCCAGAAGTTTGATCTTCTGCAGTTCTCTAGTGATGTCTTCGGGTGGAGGTCCTCCCCCTGAATCCCTTGATCCTTATCGGTTGACGCCCTTTTAAAGTCTCATTTATGGCCTCCAAAGAGCGTAGTATGAGAGCTAGTTCAAGCGATGGTGGCGGCGACGCTGGTGGTGTTGGCGGTGCCTGCGATGATGCTCCTCTACCTCGATTCCCTCGAGTCCTAACAATCCTGTATCATTTAACCTACATCAACCAAAGTTGTCAAGGTGAGTTCAAGGATGTTTCAAATTTGCGCAATTTAAACTAGAAAACACGGTTAGGCGTAATTTTTTCTTTACTTGGTGTCACTGCCTAATAAAACTATTGACGCTCTCGCCTCATAGCTATGATATCTTTGCGCCATACTCGCTAATTTCTCTAACTTACCTGCCTAGTGCGCATGAAGCCTCCTTCCACTTATCTTGGTCTAAGCCCTTATACTTTGCGTTTTCAACTAATTAAGGTGACTTCCAACCTAATGTTGATTAATTATTAAAAACTAATAATCTAGACTAAACTTTAACCTAAGTTTCAATCGCCTTAATCAACATTTTCAATTTAATCCAGAAAATTAATATTATTATTAGTATTAATTAATTAATCACTAATTTAATTAATCCTTCCAATTAATTTAATTAATTTTTCTCCAAGGCACATACATGGCGTGTTGGTGTTAGGGTTCTCCTCAAAGCGCTGGTCTTGGATGGACGGTTGGTCGTGGGTTCAAAACCCATGGATTCCCCCCAAAAAACATAAAAGTAGTTTTATTTAATATATATATATATATATATATAATATTAAATAATTAGAACTTAGACAAATTTAAACCATTAAATTTTAAACCTAAATTAAACGAATGAAAATTTTAAAATAATAAAAAAAAATTAAAGTACAATTAAGACAAAAAAAAATTTAAATAATTAAAATTTTTAAAATTAAAGTCTGGCATCATGGGTCCTCCCATGAGGCCCATGTGCCCCCCCCTAGGGTTCTCACTACCCCAAAACCCTACACCTAGACTCACTTTCATTCCTCCCTTCATTCCACACTTCCAACCCTACTCATCCCCTTTTCATTTTCATTTTTTTTTTGCTTAGTCAATCATTACACGCCGAGGTGAAGTATGAGGTCAGCCCTGGTGCCTACAAGCTCAAGGATTGGAGGACGCCTTGTGCACAGTGGTGCACTCCCTCATTCCTTCATCATGGTTCACTCTTATTACTTCACCCTCAATGCTTGTGGTGTATGTTTGTGCTAATCAAGTTCGGGGTTGGGCCTGCGGCTATCCTCTTTTTTTTGTTTTAACTCTATGGGAGTCTTATTGATATTGCCTCTATTTTTCTCCTTCGTGGGTTCTTTTCTTGATGCCCTTCATGGCACTTGGGCTCCATGTGACGCTGCCCCTTGTGGGATTCTCCTCCACATGATTAAGCACTTGCTTGTTGGTTTGACTTTGTATGGTTCAGCTCCCCCCGTGGGTGCATGCATGGCGCATTGTTGGTTAGTGCTCTCCTCAAAGTGCTTAGTTGTGTAACTATGCCTCATGGGATGTAGCCCAAATGGTAGAGCACCTGCTTTGTAACCACGCCCTCACGAACTCCTCCCTTGGTGGCTTGATTTGGCATTGGGCACTTGTGCGATGGGCCTTTGTGGCACCTGTGTGCTTCACTCATGGCTTTTCCTTCGTTTGGCGCTTGATGGCTCAGGACCAATTTTTTTTTCTCTGGGTTGTATGTTGTTACAGTAGTTTGACGTGGTGTGCAAAGGCCTTGTGGGCTTGGTGCTTAGCTTTGGGCTTTGTGTATGGCGGTGGCGCTTGGGAATTTGGCCAAGGCTACCCACTTGTGTATGGCGGTGGTGCTTGGGCGTTTGGATTGTATGTTGTTGTTTAACTTGTGGCTGTATGGTGTTGCGTGCTAATCAAGCTAAGGGTTTTTTTGTATGGTTTATGTGTTGGTTTGATGTTGTGTTACTTTCGCAGGTACTTTCTTGTTAGATTGTAGTCTTGGTTGGCGTTGGTGCTCGAGTGTGGTCTTGTATATTGTGTGGACTTTTTTTTGGCTTGTGTGTTGTATGATATTGCACGCGTCTCATGCCTTGCGCATATCGTGGGATTGGAGAGGGAGGATTTGGGACGTGGGGGGGGCTCTTGATAATGGAAGGGAAGCAAATCCAGTGAAGTGCGAACCAAACAATACGACGTAGATCGAAATCATTCTGGATAAACCTATTTTCGCTTCGAGCCATAGAAAAATGCAAGCTGCGAGGTTTAATTTGACACTAAAATCTTCAAGAATGCCCTAAAATCTTCAAGAATGGTCCAGTACAAAGTTTTAAATTGGAAAATTTGAGATGAGCATTTCAAATTCTTAAAAGTTGTGTCCAAAGACGCGAAATTTATAGCGGCCGAGAGATAATCTGGTGAGAATTTAGCATAAAAGTGGCCCAAACTGATAAATTTGAATTTGTATTGTGGCAGGTCGAGTTTGGTCGAACAAGCTCGAAAACTGGTTGAAGATCTCTGTAATGGTTTTCGAAGGTTTCTGTAATGGTAAAAAAAATGTAGCATTTGTGAAATCTGACATATTTATTTAAATAGTTTGTTGTTTATGAGTGTGAAGGTGTGTTATGATTGTGTTTTTTGGGAATACAATAGAAAAGACGATAATAGTTTGTGTTTTGAAGGAGCTTAGAGTTTTGTCAATTTAGAGGTCTAATTTGGCTAAAAGGGTTGGGATAAAGAAGAAAGCCTATTAATATATATTGAACGCTCGTTCTGCATATCTTTATCATGGTTTGTAGGTTATAGGTTGGGATAAAGAAGAAAGCTATAAATATATCTTAAACTCTCATTCTGCATATCTTTATCAGGGTTTGTAGGTTAAATCTTTTTCTCGTGTTTTTTTATTTATTTACTAATTGTAGGTTATTGAATGTTTATTTCATTTTAGCTTGTTTCGAAGAAGATGTCTTTGTTTTATGTATATCTCTTTCCAGATAATAGAAATAATAAAAGTTGGTCTGTTTTGTTCCTCTGATTGTGTGTCCTTTCAAGGATTTCATTATATTATTACTCATTAACAATTTTTTTTATTTTAGAAGAAAAAGCTATTTTTTTTTAGAAGATTTCTAGTTTAGAAGAAAAGATATTTCTAAAAATATATAGTGGCTTCTTACATACAGGTGAGGCTTCTTGCAGGTTCTAAGGCGAATAGGCCTCCTTCAGACTTACAATAGTTTCTAAGGTTTTGTCATTTATTTTGGGTCAATTCTGAGTAGGTGGGTAGGCCCTTGGCCCCAGATTGTGAACTACAACTCTGATACCATGTGTAGAGACCTAATTTAATTAAGTCTAATAAGATTCATAAATTTAAACAAATAATATTACTTCGACGCATAAACAATAATCAATTTATTTCATGCAGCATATAAACAACAGAAATTTAAATTTATGAACAACATGCTAATAATTTTAAATAACCATCACATGTTCATGAGAATGTGTACTAAAAATAACTTTGTCTGATGCTAAATTCTTGACCTCTAATTGTCCTCTCTGCTACTCTTCCCAGACTCTTCTTGATGCTCTGACCAAACCCTGCCCAAAACCAACTAACCACCCAGCCAGCTAGGAACAGCCTATCTAGATCCCTAGCTCCATGATTCTATGAGGATTCCTAGCCCCCGAGCCCTCCCAGCAACCTGGTGCCCCCTACAATAGTTCCCCCAAACTCCCAACCAGGAAATACAGTCCTCCTCCCAAAATAATGCTTCCTCCCCAAATTTTCATAATCATTCCCGAAGGCCTCTGCCCAGTCATATCCCCCTCCATTCACTGACTCCTACCCTCCTTTAATTCCACCCACCTTATCCCTCCATTTATTACCTTATCCTTCCATTTATCACCTTATCCCTCCACTCAATGCGTTATCCCCCTACATATGTAAGGTTTTATAATAAATAAAATAAAATTATTAAGCTCTTAATTCATTACCCTAACCTTTAATGAGTTAATTAATTAATCAATAGATATAAACAATTAATAATTAATTAATTAATTAATTAATATTATTTATAAATAATCATTGTTTAACTAAAATATATTAGGACAGTTAATTATTTAATTAACTCTACTTGATAAACCCTATGTAACTATTTAACTAGGGTTGTTACACTCATAGACGCAAGATGGAAAAGTGTAGGGGGATCTAGATCTCTTCCACATGATGGTAAGGGGGAACGAAAGAAAAATGTCATGGAGTTCAATGGATAAATGCAGAAAGATACCTAAATTGGAGTGGAGAGTTAACCATATTTGTGGAAGGGAGAGTGTCTACACGCACTTGGAGGTATAGAAGGTATGAACTACCCATGAGCTGACGAGATATCTCACATAGAAGAGAAAGGGGAGTGACACCATGGATGCTGGGAAGGGCGTCAATGGGTACGAAGGGGCTTCCAAGAAGTTAATAATAGGGATGGGAACTGGAGGAGGTGGCACGAGGAAGAAGGGGAGTGCACATGGTAATGGGTATGAGGCCACATGACGAGGGGAGGGGCCCAACTTGGGGGAGGGTATGGAGGTGTTCAATGGGGAGGGAGGATGGGAATGGGGGAGGGGATGAGGGGGAAAGTGGGAGAGGGGGGAAGGGGTAGTCGAGATAGTCGAGAGTTCTGAAGGAGGTTAGTTACAAAGTAGATTTCTAAAGGGTTAGGTCCAATTTAGAGTTGGGAAACCATATAAGATAGTGGGAGTTAAGGGAGCCATGCATGGGATCCTACTTGATTAATGAAGAGTTGGCCCTATTCTAGAGTCTTTGTTGATTTATCTAAGCGATCAACTTTCTGGTTCTCAAAGCAAAGGATATGGATGAAGTTGATCTTGGTGAATTGTTGTTTCACAGTTTCAGTTTGGGAATGAAGACCACTAGGAATTTGGATGGAAGAAGTTGTTTGTCTGAGGAGATCCTTTATTACTAGTTTGGAGTCTCCAAGAATAGTGAGAATGTGGATGTTTCTCAAGTGTGCAATTTGTATCCCCATGTAGACTACATGACTTTCCACTATATTATTAGTCGTCTTCCCTAGTCCCCAAGAGTATTCCATGGTGTATTGTCCATCAAAATCAAATATGACTCCCCCCACACCTATGGCCCTTAGATTACCTACTACAACTTCGTCAAAGAAAATAATTGAAGAGGATTGTTGTCTTTTCCAAAGGAAGAATTCCTTATGATAGAGGCTTAATTTCCATCCTTGCCTCTTGATTTCTTGAGTTGGGATTGGTGAACGAATTGAGGGGGAGGGGGCCAGAATGTATTTTATCCATTCTTATTTGTAGTTCTCCAAGGTTCCTATCATGTCAAACTAAATTTATTTGGACGAGAATACTTCAAAAATTAATCCACATATTTTAGCGAAGATGCAT
>ML784360.1:105825-133302 GCA_009831015.1 Picea engelmannii
ATCTAGAACCCTTGTCCATTATTCAAATTTTCCACAAAATAACAAATTATACAAGTGTGAGACCCTAGGTCTCTTTGAATTCTCTCAACTTTGATGAAGTCATGGGTGACTTCATTTTCATGAGCTTATGCTCCTGCATCAAGGTGGGAGGCCACTAAAATCCATTTGGATCAATCCTCCCCTTTAGGAAGAAATGGTATCCATTGCATTGATTTCCCCCATTAGATAATTAAATTTATGCGAATGTTTCCCCGGGTGAGGCACTTGCCTTGGTGCAGGAGTTGCCCTACTTTGAAGACTCGATAGAGCTGGATCCTTTGTTGGTGAGTTCCCTTGACCTAGGTTTACACAATATGATCACTGAATTCCCGTTGTATGTAGTCGGGTTTGAGATCTATTGGTGCTATTTATTCTTTTATCTTTGAGGTGTCCAATAATGGTGGGAAATAAGGTCGAAGGAGATCCACGTTGAACATTCGGTGCAGGCCAAGGAAAGGAGGAATGTTGAGCTCAAAATCATTATCACCCACAACCTTGGTGATGGTGTATGACCCATAATGGAGTGGAAGAAGATTTTGATGGGGTCTGGTAAGGTTTTCTTTCTGCAAATGCTACCAAATTTTTTCACACACCTGAAACTTATGTGGTACCCAATGTTGATAATGGCGCTTCTTGTACTTGTCATTGGACTTATGTAGGATATCCTGAATCTGTTGGTGGATGTGTTGGATATGATCAATGAGCTGGGTATATTTTTTAGCTTCAGTTGGAGTAGGATATGAGTCGGATGAGGTGACCTTGAGGGGTAGTGCAACATCTATAGGACCCAATGGTTGGAATCCCAACCCCACTTGAAAGGTGATGTGGCTAGTTGAGCTATGCAGGGCTCAATTGTAGCTATGTTGGACATAAGGAAGACTCTCATCCCATATGTGAGACTGGTGCTTGGATTTATACATGTGCATGATATGCATGATCATTTGATTTATGACCTCATTTTGGCCATCTGTTTGGGGGTGGAAGGTCATGGATTTGTTGAGCTTGGTGTCTAGCAGTGACCAAAGGCTCGACTAGAATGTGCAGAGAAATCAATTTTCCCAATATGAGACAATGGTTTGTGGGATTCCAAAATGTATCCAAACATATTCAAAGAAGATCTTGGAAGTGGCCTTTGTTGTGATTATATTCTTGTATGTGGCTAAAATTACCGTATGATAAAAGAGAATAACCACAAAATCACAGTAATTTCCCCACTTGGTGGACAGGAGGCCCGACATGTAGTCCATGGATATGGATTCCCATGGCCTGTCAAGAGTATGAAGAGGGGTGTACAGGCCATATTTCTTAGTGGTCGGTTTGCTAATAGAATAGGTAGTGCAGGACCTGATATAATTTTTTACTTCCTATCAAATTTTCTAAAAATGAGGCTCTCAAGTCATTTTTACAATAAATAGGAATGTAAAAACCATAGACATTCAAAAACCTAACCCTAGGAGATGAAGCACCAAAATTCATGTGGCCCCCGTTTGGGTAAGTTAGAACATCAACTTCCCAGGGTCGTAAATTTTTCATACGATCTTCGTTTTAGGAGCATGATAGCCCATTGTAAAGGTGTATTTGAGGAATACAAATTTTTCTTGTTTCAATCCCTAGAAGTGTTGTTTAGGGTGTCAAAACGGCCTCGAAAATTAGGGACTTGAAAACTAAGAAAAGAATGTCGAACTAGAAAACTACCAAAATGAGCTAGTTGGAATAGGTGGGATGCCACTAAAATCCATTTGGATCAATCCTCCCCCTTTAGGAAGAAATGGTATCCATTGCATTGATTTCCCCCATTAGATAATTAAATTTATGCGAATGTTTCCCCGGGTGAGGCACTTGCCTTGGTGCAGGAGTTKCCCTACTTTGACAACTCGATAGAGCTGGATCCTTTGTTGGTGAGTTCCCTTGACCTAGGTTTACACAATATGATCACTGGATTCCCATTGTATGTAGTCGGGTTTGAGATCTATTGGTGTTATTTATTCTTTTATCTTTGAGGTGTCCAATAATGGTGGGAAATAAGGTCGAAGGAGATCCACGTTGAACATTCGGTGCAGGCCAAGGAAAGGAGGAATGTTGAGCTCAAAATCATTATCACCCACAACCTTGGTGATGGTGTATGACCCATAATGGAGTGGAAGAAGATTTTGATGGGGTCTGGTAAGGTTTTCTTTCTGCAAATGCTACCAAATTTTTTCACACACCTGAAACTTATGTGGTACCCAATGTTGATAATGGCGCTTCTTGTACTTGTCATTGGACTTATGTAGGATATCCTGAATCTGTTGGTGGATGTGTTGGATATGATCAATGAGCTGGGTATATTTTTTAGCTTCAGTTGGAGTAGGATATGAGTCGGATGAGGTGACCTTGAGGGGTAGTGCAACATCTATAGGACCCAATGGTTGGAATCCCAACCCCACTTGAAAGGTGATGTGGCTAGTTGAGCTATGCAGGGCTCAATTGTAGCTATGTTGGACATAAGGAAGACTCTCATCCCATATGTGAGACTGGTGCTTGGATTTATACATGTGCATGATATGCATGATCATTTGATTTATGACCTCATTTTGGCCATCTTTTTGGGGGTGTAAGTTCATGGATTTGTTGAGCCATGTGTCTAGCAGTGACCAAAGGCTCAACCAGAATGTGCAGAGAAATCAATTTTCCCAATATGAAACAATGGTTTGTGGGATTCCAAAATGTATCCAAACATATTCAAATAAGATCTTGGAAGTGGCCTTTATTGTGATTATATTCTTGTATGTGGCTAAAATTACCGTATGATAAAAGAGAATAACCACAAAATCACAGTAATTTCCCCACTTGGTGGACAGGAGGCCCGACATGTAGTCCATGGAGATGGATTCCCATGGCCTGTCAAGAGTAGGAAGAGGGGTGTACAGGCCATATTTCTTAGTGGTCGGTTTGCTAATAGAATAGGTAGTGCAGGACCTGATATAATTTTTTACTTCCTATCAAAGTTTCAGCATTGCAACTATATTTTCGATGCCGAAGTGTCTTGCCACCCAACTCTAGTGGGATTCCCATATCATCTTCACTCGCTCACTTGATGAAACATAGATATGGCTCAGACGACACAACATCCCATCCTAAAGATTGAAATTAGTGACAACTACATTTTCACCCAACATTTGGTAGGTGGTGAAGAAGTCTGGGTATACATCATAGAGTTGGGCCCATCCAGAAGTCTCATGGCCATAAGAGTCTAGCACCATGGTGAGTATCTCAACTAGAGGTATGTTGAGGAAATTAGCGACGCAGTTGGTGCTTCATGTTTAATACTTGATGTTGATGTGGAACTGTTGCAAGTATGTGGACCACTTCTGATGGCAGTCATTCTACAATTTTCCTTGTGTTTGTATGAATTACAGTGGCTTATGATTAGTGTGGATGACTATCTCCATTCGAAGAATGTAATGTATCCATTGCTGAAATTCTTGCACAGTGGATTACATTTATTCATCATAAGTAAGGTACTTACATACATCATTTGATAGTGTCTCACTATGATAGGCCATAGGGTGTCTGTGTTGAGTGAGAACGACGCCCACATCATAGTATGAAGCATTTGTCTTGATCTCAAAGGGTTGTTTCATGTTTGGTAGTGAAAGTATTAGGGTTGAGCACAAGAGTTTATTCAAATCATAGAACACTTATTATTGGGATAAACCCCACACAAATTTCTCCTTACCACCACCCTTGGTTACTTGGCTGAGGGCCCATGCAATATGGGAGAATCCGAATACAAACCCATGGTAGAAATTGGAAAGGCCCAAGAAGCTCCAATGATCAGTGAGTATGGTTGGGGTTGGTCAGTCACAGATGACTTAGATCTTGGCTACATCCACATGTACACCATGTTGATCAAGGATGTATCCTAAGTAATGGACCTTGGCCATGCCAAAGGAGAATTTTTCCATGTTGGCATATAGCTTGTGTTGTTGCAACATGTGCAGAACCTACTGAATATGTTGCAAGTGTTCTTCCCAAGACTTGTTTTAAATGAGAATGTAATCTAGACACACCACTACAAAAGTATTTGTGAATGGTCATAGGATATCGCCCATCATCCTCATGAACATGGCTGGAGCATTTTCCAAGCCAAAGGGCATGACCAACCATTCAAAAAGAACTTCCTTGGACTTGAAGGTGGTCTTCCATACATCTGTCTATTCTATCGAGACCTAGTGGTAGTCAGACTTCATATCAATCTTACTGAATTATTTGGCCCCTGCGAGTTGATCAAGGAGGTCATCTATTTGGGAAATCATGTACCGGTTTCTAACGGTGATTTTATTCAGAGCCCGATAATCAATGCAGAGTCACCAAGTTCTCTATTTCTTCTATACCATCATGATTGGGCTCCCGCAAGGTGATGAGTTTGGAAGGATTTCCCCTTGTAGAGCAGTTCTTAGATATGTCACTTGATCTCCTCATTCTCTAACAAAGAGCAGTGGTAGACTGGCTCATTGGGCAACAGTGCACCAGGGGTCATATTGATGGGGTTCTTGACCTTACAGTGTAGAGGTACCCCTATAGGTGAGGAGCAGATATCTGAGTATGCTTCCATGACCTTATCCACTTGACGTTTTTGTGTGGATAGGTTGGTCGCAAAGACCCTAGATGTGGTTGTGATATTTCATTCATTCTAAGATAAAATCATGATGAAGTCAAACTTCCCCTTCTGAGAGATGAACTTCCTACACTACTTGGTAGAGATCAAGGAAATAGCACTAGGTGGGACTACCTCCAGTATCCTATACAATTTCTTGTTCAAAGTAATAATAGAACTATGAGGCCTAGACTCATATACAAAATGGCCTTTCCATAAATATGGTTGACCCAAAATAACATTACAAACTTTGAGATGGGGACCACCACACAATACCTTGTCTTTGAAGGGCTTGATGTTATATGACAGGCGATATTGTTGGCTGACGTGGATGTCGCTTCCTTGGAAGAGCCATCTAATGGTGTAGGGTTGCAAGTGTGGCATTGTTAGTAGGGTGAGTCACTTGACAAACTCTACTGATATGAGGTTCTTTTGGCTACCGCTATCAACGATAAAGTGCAGCGGGGTGCCCTTAAGCCACATCTATGAATGAAAAAGGTGCTCACATTCCTCTAGCTTATTTGGTTCACCGGGCTAGAGCTTGGTGGTAGAAACAACAAAACTAGGTTCTACATCAATGATATGTCTCCCCCTTTCTAGTTCTGACTCAAATTCAGAACCCCCATTTGATTCAGAGGCTTTCACCTTAGCCACCAGCGACTGCCTTGAGCGGAAATAAATAGTGTTATGCCAGGGGCTCTTATGGAAGTCGCACCACTTCCCGGTATCTTTCTTTGTCTTTCCGGTGTCCTTATTTTCTTGTGACCTGGATTAGTTGTCCTTAGGTGATCCATATTTACTCTGTCCTTTGTTCTTTGGGTTGGGGTTGACCTTTCTTGGATTTTTCTATGAGGGGTTCCCAGGCACAAATTTCAGCATCTTTTGTTTGAGCTTCTCCTTGATTTTGATGGCATATCAGTAGGTCACGCCCAAGGATGAGATGTTCGGAAACCCCATTTCATCCTGGATGTATCTATGAAGACCGCTGCGATATTTGAGCACCATATATCGCTCAGAATATTTGATACCCACCTTGGTGCGTAAGGTATGGAATATATTTGTGAACTCAGGCACTGCTTGGTCTCTTTCCTGCCATGGTGTGGTCCACTTTTGTATATAGGTCATCACAACCTCCAACAGGGTATAATTTTTTCTTAATAGCATCCCTAAATGACTCCCACGTGACTGCGATTGTAAATAATGAGGGTTCCTCTATTTCCATTTTCTCAGAGAAAGTTTCCCACTAGTCTTTGACATGGGGAATGGATTTGAGGAGCGCAAAAGTAATATTTTCTCTATTCGAGAATTTATGGACAAAGAAATACCCTTCTATAATATTCAACCATTTTTCTATAGCATCTGCGTCTATCTAATATTCAAATATAGGAATATTGAAGTTGATTTGTACCTTAAATGGGGTAGAGCCTCCGTTTGAGGAAGATGCATTGCATGTTGGTAGTCGCCAAAGGATTTGCGCAAAACTATGCATCATCTCATTCCTCTATTGTGTGAGGGATTCCTTGAGAAACGTTTTGAAGGGATCTCATGTCCCGTCATCTTTATTTTCTCCCTTTATGAGAGGTCACTTGGGCATGCGAGAGATTTTGTCTTCAAGAGAAACAAGCTCGAGACCCAATTCTTTGTACCCTGACCTCATTGGGGGCATTCATTAAGAACGACAAGGAGAATACTGCTATGATACCACTGATACAGATTTTATGAGAAAAATGAAATGAATACATATTATTATCAAAATATGCTTAACACAGAATAACAGATATACAGTAAAATTGGTTTCTATTCAATAAGGAAATAAGTTGAATACAGAATAACCAACTTGCTAGAATGGTGGTGGATAATCTCTGAGAAGAGATGTGACGGTTGTGCTCATTCGACAGAAGCCCATTACAATGAGGCTCTCAAGGCCTTTTTACAATAAATAGGAATGTCAAAAACCCTAGACATCCAAAAACCTAACCCTAGGAGATGAAGCACCAAAAGTCATGTGGGCCCCATTTGGGTAAGTTAGTACATCAACTTCCTAGGGTCATAAATTTTGCATATAATATTTTTTTTAGGAACACGATATCCCATTGGAAAGGTATATTCGAGGAATACATATGTTTCCAATGGCAAGCCCTACATATTTTATCTGTTGCGAGCCCTAAAAACATTGTTTAGGGCCTCAAAACGGCCCCGAAAGTCAGGGACCTAGAAACTAGGAAAATACTGTCGAACTGGAAAACTGCCAAAATGAGCCAGTCGGAATAGTTGGGAGGCCACCGACATCCATATATATCACCAAGAATCCACACCTACCATTCCCCAACTGACACTATATATTTTACATTTTACAATTCATCAAAAACCAATTTTCGACTAGGTAAAGATCATTTATGGAGAAATATCTTTTAAATTATCAAATTTCAAGAGGAATTTTTTTTTACATGTCTTCATACCTAATATTTGCTATCACTTACTATCATGTTTTCAAGGTTTTGAATTTGGGAAAAATAGTTAATTGTTAAATTGACTGAGTACAGATGTGGTACTTGACCTTATGGAAAGAAAATACTACATATCATTTTTATGAAGTCAATAATGCATTTGTTTCTTCTTCCAAGAAAATTATATTTGGGTTCAAAACATTGAGGATATATTTAGAAACAAAAAATTTCTTGGATACAAAAGGAATCATTGAAGTCATGGAACACTATAGTGTTATTATAATTTATTGTTCTTGAGAAAAACCTTTGTATCTCTTCTATTATGTGTCTGATAATATATTTTCTATAAAATTGTGTAGACAATATATATTTTGGGCTCACTTATTTCATGTAAAAACAAAGAAGCAATTCCTCCCTTTTCCTTGGAGAATTGGGGAAATTCTATTGAGAATTATTTCAAATATTGATGATTTTCAATGCATTTTGACCAATATAACTTAAAGTTAGAAAATGAAATTAAAGGGTTTGACCCTAAATTTTTTTTTATGGATCATATGATATATGTCGATATAATTATTTCACTTTCTAATTCATTTTTATTCAAAGAAAAGGAAGCTGACAACTAAGATCCTCAAGCAGTATTTGTTGAAAAGAAACCATAGTACATTGAGAATGTTATTAGCACTATTGACCCACATAAACAAAGGGAAAGAGTTGTTAATTAAAGTATTACTTTTTCTCCTAATGTATCCCAGAGAAGCAGCCAACCCAAATCAAGTTTTTAGTCAGTAGTACCGAAACAAAAGAAGTGTTCAATTGATAATTTTGTTAATAGAGGAGATAAAAACCATCCTAAAGGAAATTTGGAGTGACCCCATAAGCTTCCAATGAATAAGAGAAAAAGGAAAAAGAAACTGCAAGAGGTGAATGGAGTTGAACTTGAAGATGAAATCACCCCTGAAGACATGGACCTATATGTAAATATTGAAGATATAGAGTTCCCTGATGAAGAACGAAGAGTACATGAAAGTAGAAAATTTGCAACAAAAATTGACATGCAGGAAGCAATTCTATTTGAAGAAGAATCCATAACTCTATATAATGCTATGTTTGATAAATATTCAAAAAAATTAGTTTTTGATAAAAACTCATTCAAAAAAAATATTCAAGGAAATTCTAGCTCAAAAGTTGACCTAAATGGAATTCCACCATAAACAATTGTACAAATTCATGAAGTCACAGGTGAAGCCCTTAATGTATCAATTAATGAAATGGAGAGTGAAAACACCAATTTAAAATAAAGAGTCATAGAATTGGAGAATTATCTAATGCCACCTCCCATATTTTTCATCCCAATTGCTACAGTGCAACCCTAGAAGAGCTTCGACAAAATGCTAGATTCCAGTTCAAGATTGATAGGGACATCAAGCTTTCTTAATGTAATCAGAAGATATGTCGGGGAAAATATTAAGAAGAGAGTGTATCTAGTCATCGAGACTTGGGAACTGGTAAACATTTTCATTTCTTTAGGATTAGGGATGACAAACATGAGACAATATCTACAGGAGAACTTAGAAAATAATGAATAATTTTATAAAGGAGTCATTACCACCTTTGTTATGAAAGTCTCAAATATGAGTGAATTAAAACGAAAAGAAGAATATTTACCCTCCCTTGTCCCCATTAAATAATTAAAAGCATGTTGGATTAAAAGAATTAAATGTTTAAAGGAAATAATGGCTAATATTGACACTTTAAGTGTGAAAAAGTGAGAATCATATTTAAAGTTAGTTGAGTTAATTCTAGTTGGAACAATCAGAGTTGATGACTCAAAGATAATTTTATATTTTATATTTATGAGTAAGGAGAAGTTTGAAAATAAAATAGAATCATTGAGATCTGCATCAGTCGATAAATTCCACATTTTAACAGAGTATTCATAATTTGAAGTAGAAATTTGTTTAGTCATATATGTGAAAAAGAATGAAGACACAGAAGAAACATTACATTAAATTTCAATTGGATACTTAGAGATAGAAGATTCATTATTTGACATAAAAGTCAAGAAATAGATAATGTCACACCTATGAGGGATTACATTGAAAATTGGTTAAATAGTGCTTTAATTAAAATAACTGAAATAGGTCAAAAAGTTCCAGTCACAAACGGTAAAAGAATCCTAGCACATGAGAATACAAAAGTGACATCATCCCATAGATAGAAGGAGAGAAAATCCATCACAGTGAGTAAATTGATGACATCCTTCATAATTTATCTATTTTTTTCTCTTCTTATTCAAGAATCATCCAGTTCTGTCATATCATTCTTGAGAAAATATAATTGATTTCTGATCTCTTTTTTCTTTGTTCTTTTAAGGTTCATCCTTATTACACTTTCATTTTATGGTCCATAGGGGACAAATCCTAGTCCATTTGGATGAATGTTATTTTTATTTTCATACTATTAAAGACTATTTTTATTTTTGAAAATCTCAGAGAACTATTTCAGGGTTAAACATTAATGATATCTTGAACTCGGACTTATTGAGCATAATATATTTGAAGTTTTCCTATCATATTCTGTCTTATTTTGAATGAAATACTCTTTCAAATTTCTCTCAATTGTGGATATGTTTCTTTCCTTCTTATGAATGTGATCAAAATTTTGATACTGTGATGGATGTGAGAATTATATTATTTTTCATATGTGGTTATTTATTTGTATAAAATATTTTGCATATATTGTATCATAGTCTTTGAAATATTATTGGTCTTCTTCTCATGAATTTTCTTTGTGAATATATTATTTTTCAATCATTAGTACATTGTATTTTATTGAGCGATAAATATTGGATTTTGCTAATTATCGTTTTTTCATTTTGATATTTTAGTTTGAGGATATCAAGATTATCTTTTAGAAAATACAAAGGATTACTACCTCTATAAAAATGCAGGGGCATATTTTATCCTTGTGACATTGTTGTTTGGATTTTAACCAATATAAACATCGACAATAACTTACCTAAATAATGAAGGATTTAAATTAGCTATGACACTCCAATACTTGACACTACATGCCACAATAGAGTGTTGGTGATGACTCTCCTCCCAACCAACCCATCAGTGATCATGGTTGAGACCCCTTGGGCTCTCAATCCCCTACTATGTCATCTCTTCTTAGCCTTGTCCTCAAATTTACCAAGAAAACTGAGATGTCCTTTTCTCCTTCTTCTCCATCCTTATATAGAATCCATCCATGGTAAATAACTCAATCCCTAGGATCCATTATTTAATTCTTTATTATACTTTTATGGTTTCTCCATAAATTTGTTGGGTATGTGTTATATTCTTTGCATGTGTGTGTGTGGGCATTTCAGATTCGACAACTGCATCTGATGATCCCAAATTCCTTCACTATTTGTGTCGTGTCCATCGGGTGCTTTCTTAGGGGGTCCCAGATTTGGCCCCCCTGGTTACGTGCAATGTTCAAGGCAGTGCCCGGATTTTTGTATGGGGTAGTTTTTGCTATTTTAGAAGATTTTTCTATTTTTAGCGGTTTTCTAAATTAATCCCAGATTAAGGAATTAGGGTTTTGGTAGCTACAAAATACATAAAATATTGTATATATTTTATTTTGAATGGTGAAATTAATACAATGAAGAGTTGAAAGGTGTGGCACCAAGGAAGACTGGTTTTCTCCTAGTTAAGGGTTTCTAGCATAAATCTCTATGTATTGTGTGTATGATCCATTTATTAATTTTTGTTTTTCTTAAGAATCTGTATGCATTACTTTACTTCACAGGTTTAAAAATTACATTTGGTATCAGAGCTCATTGTTTACTTCAGGGGGATGCCTTTGTTGTTGAGGGTTTGGCTCAGTCTTGATAGATCAAGTTTATCTTGGGTCTGTGATAAAACTGGGTTTAGTGGGAGATTTTGCAGTGGTGATTTGAGTGTAGAAAGAGGAATGTAAAGATCTTATAGAATCGAGATAGAGAATTTCAACGGTAAAAACTTTGATTTATGGAAGCTCAAGATGGAGGACCTTCTTATAGACAAAGAACAATGGATCGTTGTGGATCTTGGTACACATCGTACTAGTATATAGTCTACTAGCACACAGTATACTGGTACACAACCTAATAGTACACAACCTACTCATATGTTGAAAGAAGATTGGGAGAAATTGGATAGAAGAGAAAGGAGTATTATTCAACTCTGCCTGGTAGATTCGGTGTTGTTGAATGTCTCGGGAGAATCTACAGCCAAGGAACTATGGGATAAGTTAGGGAATTTGTATCAATCAAAGTCTTGGTAAACAAGTTGTTTCTTTGAAAGAAGTTGTATCATATTAGGATGGAAGATGGAGATTCTGTGACAAAACATCTAAATGCCTTTAATATTACGGTAAGTCAACTTGTCTCTGTTAATATTACGATTGCAGAAGAATATAAGTGTATTACTTTGTTATGTTCTTTTCCAGAATCTTGGGATAATATGGTTGTATCAATTGGTAGTACCACTCAATCTGCATTGAAGTATGAGGATGTAGATGGATCCTTGTTATCTGAAGAGATGAGGCAGAAAAGAATGGATGGTCAGAGAACAAATGCTTTATTTGTAAGAGGTCACACCCAAGACAAGAATCCTGGTAATTCTTCAGGGGGAGATCTAAATCTACAGGTAGATATAAGTCTCTAGGAAATAATTTTAGGAAAATAATAAATATTGCAAGTCTAAGAAGGTTGATAAACCAAAGGGATTTGATAATACCTCTTTCACATATGCGAAAACCTCCACTGAAGAAGGAGGTGATGCTTACTTGGCATCTATAGGTACACATGTAGACCATGGTGTATGGTTGATTGACTCAAGTGTGTCATATTATATGACTCCTCATAGGGAGTGGTTCTGTGAATATGAAAAAAATGATGGTGGTGATGTATTCCCATGAGATGACTCAACAACCAAAATCATGGGACGTGGAAGGGTTAATTTATTACTAAACTATGGAATTATTAGAATTCTCCCTGGAGTTCTTCACATTCCAAAACTAGCCAGGAGCCTAATATTTGTAAGAAAGTTGGATGATGCAGGTGTGGATACTATATTGGGAAAGGGCACTTGCAAGATGATACGAGGAGAAATGTTGTTAATGAGGGGAATCCAGTGTGGAACTTTTTACAAGTTGTTGGGAAGCACTTATACTAATGGGTGCAATAGTTTTGTTGTCCCTAAGCAAAGAAATAAAGAAGACAAGACTAATATTGTCCCTGGAAAGAATACCATGATGTGGCATCAAAGACTGGGACATATTGGAGAAAAGGTCCTTCGAACACTAAACGGAAAAGGTGTGGTTGAAGGTATGTCTAATTGCAATTTGGATTTTGATTTTTGTGAAAATTGTATATATGGAAAACAAAATCGAGTAATATTTTCATCTAGTGCTACAAGAGAAAAGGGGATCTTAGAGTTGATATATAATGATGTGTCTGGACCTATGCATGTTCCATCACTAGGTAAATCTGTGTATTATGTTTCATTCATATATTTTTCTCAAGGAACACGTGGATTTATTTTCATAGAAAGAAATATGAGGTATTTGATAAATTTGAAGAGTTTAAGGATCTAGTAGAAAATCAGATAGAGAATAAAATAAAGGTATTGAGGATACATAATGGTGGAGAATTATGTGGAAATGAATTTGAAGAATTCTATAAGAAGTGTGGTATAAAAAGGAAGAAGATTAATCCATACACACCTCAACAGAATGGAGTTGTAGAAATAATGAACAAGACACTTATGGAAAAATCAAGGAGCATGCTTAGTGGTGCCAAGTTAGGACATGAATCTTGGGAAGAGATAATAGGTACACCATGTTACCTGGGCAATTTATCACCCTCATCAACGCTGGATGATAAAAATCCACATGAGGTATGGAATGGTAAGAATCCCTCTCTTGAACATCTCAGAGTGTTTGGTTGCAATGCTTATGTACATGTTCCAAAGTAAAATAGGATTAAGCTAGATAATAAAGTTGAAAAGTGTATTTGTATTGGTTATAAAGATGTTGTGAAAGGTTATAATCTTTGGAACCCAGAAACTAAGAAGGATGTTTACAAATGCGATGTTGTTTTTAGAGAGGTGAAAGATGTTCCCAAATAGGAATTCCTACCAAGGCAAGAAGATCCTGAGAAAATAGAGTTTGAGTTGGATGATGCAAAATATTAATCAACTGAGGAAGATGAAGCAGAAGAAGAAGAACCTCATACCCCAATATTGAGGAGATCCATGAGAGAAAAAAGGAAACCAAAAATTTATAGACCACCTGATTTTCATTCTCATTTTTCTTTTTCTATTACTGATGATGATCCCAGAACTATCAGGGAAGCAGTGAATTCAGAGGATAGTAAACTTTGGAAGAAGGCCATGGTTGAAGAAACGAATGTCTTAGATAAGAATGAGGCATGGGATCTAGTTGAGTTTCCAGCTGGAAGAAAATATGTTGGTAGAAAATGGTTGTTTAAGAATAAGTTTAATGCAAAAGGAAAAGTGGGGAAATACAAAGATTGGTTAGTAGAAAAAGGTTATTCCCAAGTAGAGGGAATTGACTTTGGTGAGATTTTTTCTCATATTTCCAGGTTAACTTCTATTAGATTTCTTTTATCTATTGTTTTTTATTTGGATATTGAAGTGGAATAGGTGGATGTGAAGACATCATTCCTACATGGGGATCTGGAAGAAGAAATATGCATGAAGAAACCAGAAGGATTTGTAGTGAAGGGAAAGAAAGAATGGGCCTGTAAGCTAAAGAAGTCACTATGTGGTCTGAAGCAATCACCTAAGATGTGGTACTAAACTTTTGATACATACATCCTTGGATTTGGATTTGTGAGAAGCAGGGTTGTTCACTATGTATATTCCAAGTAGTTTGGCAATCACTTCATTTGCGTAGTCTTGTATGTTGATGAAATTTTGCTGGTGAAATCCCAGTTGTCCTCCAAATTTGACATGAAGGATATCGGTACTTCTAACTTCATTATGGGAATGGATATTAAAAGAGATTGTGCAAACAAGAAACTATGGCTGAATCAAAGAAAATATGTTGAGATGATATTGGAGAGATTTAATATACATGGAAGTAAATCGATCAAGGTTCCTATTCCTATAGGTGTTAAGTTATCTACAAATCAGTGTCCCAAGACACAAGAAGAAGAAGAGGACATGTCCCATGTTCCATATGCTAGTGAAGTTGGTAGTTTGATGTATGCAATGGTCTATACTAGACCAGACATTGCACATGTAGTGGGAGTTTTGAGCAGGTATATGTCAAAAACAGGGAAGGAGCATTGGATAAAAGTAAAAAGGATCTTCGGTTATTTACGTGGTACTACTAGTTATGGATTGTGCTACCAAGGAAGACCGAGATTGGATAGCTTGTTGGACATACATGGGTTTGTTGATGCAGACTGGGTTGGATATCTAGATCGTAGAATATCTAAAAGTGGGTATGTGTTTAACCTATTTGGATGAGCAATCAGTTGGATGAGAAAAAGACATGTTGTAGTGGCACTTTGAACTATAGAAGTTGAATACATGACAGTGACTCATGCAAGCAAGGAAGCAGTATGGTTATAGAAATTGTGTTAAGGTATTGGGTTTCTACAACAAGCAGTGAGATTAGATTATGATAGTCAGAGTGCAATATTCCTGGCAAAGAACCTTTCTTATCATTTTAAGACAAAGCATATTTATGTTCAATATCACTTTGTGAGAGACATGGTTGAAGAAAATAAGGTGTTTCTCGAAAAGTTTGACACTTTGAAGAATGTTGCAGATTCATTGACAAAGTTTGTGAGCATAGAGAAGTTCTCCTGGTGTAGAGTAACAAAGGGCATTGTTGCCCTAGATTATTGACTATGTAATCCTGTGAACCCCTGTATGCAAAGAAAACAACAAGTGGGAGAATGTTGGGCATGTGTTATATTCTTTGCATGTGTGTGTGTGGGTGCATCAGATTCGACAACTACGTCTGACGATCCCAAATTTATTCTCTCTTTGTGTTGTGTGCACTGAGTGCTTTCTTGGGGAGGTCCCAGGTCCCCCCCCCCCCGCCCCCTAGTTACATGCAACATTCATCTCTGGGCAGTAGTCCAGATACGACAAGGTTCAGGGAAGTGCCCCGATTTTTTTTTTGGGGCGGTTTTTGCTATTTTAGAGGTTTTCTAAATTAATTGTGGATTAAGGGATCAAGGTTTTGGTAGCTATGAAATACCTAAAATATTGTATATATTGTATTGTGAATGGTGAAATTAATACAATGAAGAGTTGAAAGGTGCGACACCAAGGAAGGATGGTTTCTCTCGGTTAAGAGTTTCCAGTGTAAATCTTTGTGTATTGTGTGTATGATCCGTTGATTAATTTATTTTCTTCTTAAGAATATGTATGCATTGCTTTACTTGACAAGTTTAAAACTTACTAAATTGTCATTACTTATTGTAGCATTTTCTTTTATTACCCAATTTTTTTTTTAAGTACTTATTATAATCCATTTAGGATAATTATTATACTTCTTTATTATTATTACTTATTCATATATTTAATAATAGTATGGGGCATGACATACTCCCTCCCTTCAAGGAACTTCACCTTGAAGTTAACATTAATAATGTTACTTATAGGTTTTTATTCTCTCCATGTATCTTCCATAACACCCTCTATTAGATCCCCATATCTTCCACAACACTCTATAATGGACTAGTATAAATCCATCCAAGTGACTGCAACAAGCATTGAAAGTCCATATCACAACATTGGGGAAGTGCAAGTACTCTTTATATTTCCTCCCGAATTTAGAAACCAAGTTTAAATCCTCTCTGTATATATAGATCCCTAAGGCTCAAGACCTCATCTACCTAAGTCATAATCTAGTACAATACTCAAATAGATTACACATCTCAAAAGGATGACCTCAAATCCCTCCACATCTACTAGGTACAAGCCCCAGGCATAGAATTCCAATCCCCAAAAACCATTAGTGAGAAACACTCTAGCCATTCTTCAAGACTTCACCATCACAACTCTAATACAATGCATAAGAATTACTATCATAAGTAGTATCTTGAGTTGTTCCCGACCCATAATAATATACTTGTAATATTCTCCTTTTTTGTTATGGGATCCCATGAGATCATCAAATAAAACAACCCTCTTGGACCAATGGTGGATAACCTAACAATCAAACCTCACAATATGCAACCAATGCATTATTTATAATAATAATATCAACTTATAGAGTAATCCACATGATAACACTCACATGTCATCATAAAGATCTTATCATAAAATATTTCCATGCAATTACATCATGTCATCACATCAAGAGATATTGTGAAAATAAATCTAACCTCAACTTATCTTTATCAAAGATATAGCATTGTATCACCATAATAGATGGAACCACATGTTATCATAAAATAATATAATAAAATCATGAAAATGATAATTATATCAACACATATCACATGTAGGGTAAATAAATATCAAGAGAATTCTTATCATGATTCATCAACAAAATCAAATTTACTATCCTACATAAATACATAGTGAATAATAGCTTTTATCTCTAAAGAACGAATTATAATCAAAACATCCATATAGCACATGGATCTATTGGGTCAAGTTTGTCATCCTACATTGGATCTTTAATACTATGAGTGATAGGTTGTCATCAAGATACCAATTTTTTTTCGACAATCATTTCCTATTATTTCAATGAAAAGGATGACAATTTAGGGGTATGTATAATCACCCTATCAATATGCTAAATTTTTCATATAATTTCCTTGTCTTGATACATGTTGAACCTTAAAGTAAGCCCCAATCACTAAATCCAACACAATCAAGGAAAGTATCTGTATTGAGAAGTGAAAATATTCAACAATCTATTATTGCCATTAAATAATCAAAGTCAAAATCATATTTCCATGTTTATCATGACATAAATAAGTGTATCAAATATTATTAATTCACCCTTTTTTCTCTCCATCTTGTAGTTCTCTATACAATTTGGATTATTCCCCTAGGGTTTGTTGTGGATATATATAAAAAATTAAATAATTTAATTATATATATTCACTCCCAACCATCGCACTCTGATGGTCGAGGTTCACCCACATGCCTTACTCTCCCCACTCAGAGTGAATATATATATGTAAATTATTTAATTTTTTATTTTATTTTATATATACATTAATTAAATACATGTTGGGACTTATATACACTACCCACCAAAATTATATTAACCATATCCTTTGCACATTTTCCATTATCATTTAATTAAATTAATATTTCCATGCAAAATTAAATATTATGCATTACAAGCTAAATAATTTCTAGAAATCCCTATAATATAGGAAATCCCTAAATACCTATATTACATGGAGGCCTTGAAAATAGGACATCATAATACATTTAGGTGGGAAAGGGGAAAATAATAAGGTAAACTATATACAACTTAGGTTTTTGTGTAAAAGTAAAGAAAATGAAAAGTAAATAAAAAGGTAAAAATTAAATCAAAATTAGAAATTTAATTTTGTTTTTTATTTGATTTGATTTATTTATATTTATTTAATAGAAAATATGTATATGTTAATTAGGTTAGTTTATCAAGCATGTATAGTTAACAAAAATAATTAAAAATAAAATAAAAAACATTTAAATAAAATACAAAAAATATAAATATTTACAAAATAACACAAAAAAATAAAATCAAATAACATAAAATATATATACATAATTTAAATAAAATATTTATAAAAATCAATAAAATAAAATAATCCCAAATCAGGGAAATTTAGAGAAATTTAACCAAGACAAGGTTCCATTCCTCCTAAGCTCAGTTGAGAGTAGGTCCATGGTAATGTTAGTCGTTGGATCTATTAGAAGTGATATCTCGGTCGTTCGTTAGAGTGGGGTCATCGTCTGAAGATGGTGATTGAAGGTATAAAGAGAGGGAGTAAGTTTGGAAGGAGTTTCAACGATGTGAGATTTCCAATGACAAAGGAGGACAGGTAGTTTCATCGTCAGAGTATGGGATCAAAGCGTCCAAGTGTTGTGAAACAACAAAGTTCCAACGATGATAAGGTATAGGGCGTCGTCATTGGGGGAAGTGGAGTAGGATGGATAAAAGAACTAGGATAAATCATGACAACGATTAGGATAGGTGGTATGTGTCACATTAGCACCACATTAGGTGGTAAAAGTGAGAGGGGGGTTGCATGAGTGCCACGTAGAAATGGGCTGAGGAAATGTTAGTGAAGACTTGGAAATTTTGGGATGCCATAACTTTTGATCCATAACTCGAATTTAAGTATGGTTAGACTCATTGGAAAGATATTGAATATAATAATCCAACTATGAGGTTTATTTAGAGAAATTAATAGAATAAAATAAAGTGAAATATTAATAAAGAAATTGAAGGATAAAAGGGAAAGAAGATCGAAGGATTCCCCCACATGCATCTCAAGTCTGGAGCAATTGTGAAGAAATGATATCATGCCAACCTATTCTCAAGTGCGATGGTTGGGAGTGAAGTCGGCAGAGTGATGGTGGTCGGAGTGTGAGGTCGGCTCCATAGCCCAACACTATCATTTGGCATGCATTTCTAGGGGTAGTTCTATTATTATTTTTATTTCTTTTTTATTTTTTGTTGTTTTGTTTTTATTTTCATATATATATTTTTATTTTTTATTAATTTATTGGTATTTTTTATTTAATTTGATTTTTGTTTGTTTAAGATTTTTCATTTTATTATTATTATTTTGTATTTATTTTTAATTAATTAATTWATTTTTATTTAATTTYATTTTTGKTTTTTTTGTATTAATARTTTGTTGTAGAATAACTAAATAAGCAACATGAATTGTATTAATGGTTAAAAATGCATGTTTCTTCCTTAGAGGTCAYGAGTTCAAACCCAGTGGGGATAGGATAATTGTTATTATTTTATTTTATTGATTTTATTTTGCTGATTTTAGCCTTGGTAGTTTTTATTTTTCSTTAATAGAGGGYAATTAGTTTAATTTTATTTAAATTTTTTACATGCGATTACGGTAATTAGYTTTTGTTAATTTTATTAATAATTGTAAATAAATGTAAAATGATGTAAATAATTTTGCTAGTTTTTATTTTAATTTCATTTTTAATTTTTCTTTATTTTTAATTATTCTCCTAATGTTAAAAAAGCGACAAAATAAAAGGGGAAAATTAGAGAAGATTATGTTGCAAGTTGTGGGTCCCATGTTGCTTGGGTTCCGTATTATAATATCCATAGGGTTTAATCCATATAATCTCTAAACATTGATCTCTTATGCAGGTGGAATTTTTCTTTTGTAGGCTCAACAATCAATGGTCTAGATTAAACCACGGGCTTGATCAATGGTTACTGAGTGACAATTTTTAAATGGACATAACATTTGCTACAAGTGTTGGAATGAGGCCTGTGATACCTTGTTGGAAAGGTATTAGATATAGAGGAATGTAGTGGTAAAGGTATCCATGCCTAAAAACTAACATAAGGCATCAAAAAACATGGAAAACAAGAGACCACAGATTTTTTTTTTGGGGGGGGGGATTTCTCATACCAACTTCAAGAAGTTGTATCTAGAGCTACAAGCCATGAAATTAGGTCAAAGAGGGCTCGATGGAAAATTAGAGAAGAGAATAACGGGACAGGATAGAAAACTATAGAGGATTGAGAGAATAATGTAAATTTTTTAAACCTACACATAATAGATATAGCTGGGAATTGACATACACAGTTGCAGAGAAAATAGAAGAAAAGAGAAGCAGGAGAAAAAGAATGGAAGAATTATCATTAACCAAAAGAATGAATGATAATTTACACATGATATACTCTATATAACTCAACCAATGCGCACTAGAGGAGAATCCAATGCACCATAGTGGTGGTCTAGAGTGATTTGGACACACACCAATAGTTACGGGAGTAAACTACCACCTAGTCTAGTCTCTCGGGAAGTTACGGGAGTGAACTCCCACCTAGCTAAGTTAACTAGTCTACCAATCTTTAGTTAACTGACTGAAATAGAGTGAAGTGAGGAGGAGATCAGGGAATCATGAGTAATGTGATAGTCTAGTGATGATCCCAATGTTTCATGGTGATAATCCCAATGTAGCATCTAGACTCCACTCAACTAATGAAATTGAAGTGAAAATTGAAGACAATATTCTCCCTAGAGGAATATTCTTCCTAAAATATAAGAGACTAAATAATGACTAATAAACTAGGAAAAACCTTAGGAAAAATAAATCCTAGGTGTGTGTGAAGTAACTCCAACACCCCCTTTGAACATCACTATGGTGAAAATAAAGAATGGGTCCCAACAATAAGGCCATGTTAGGTACCCAAATACAAAAGATACACTGTAATAAATGAGGAAATAGGTAAAACCTCATGGTAAACACCCCCCCCCCCTCAAAGTACAATGTATGTAAATTGTGTTCTTCACTCCAAGACGAATGTGTAGAGAATGAAACTTCTACTCAGTGAAGGTCTTGGTGAAGATGTCTACAGTCTATTTTGATGAAGGACAAAACTGTAGGTCGATGATCCCCTCATGTACTAAGTCCTAGATGTAGTGCATGTGGATCTCGATGTGCTTTGTCTACTGCCTCTGAAATGGATCTCTATAGAACTTCAAAGTGCTCTGGTTGTCACACTAGATGACGATCAATCGATGAAACTAAATTCCCAACTCAGTGAGAAAATGGTGTAGCCACATAGCCTGCATGGTTATGTTAACTACTCCTCTATTCTCTTCCTTGACTGAAGATAGAGAAATAGTAGCATGCTTCTTGATCGACCAATATGTTGAAAAGTCAACAAGAAACATGTGTCTAATTTATTTTTCCCTTAAATAAATTGGACAATAAATATTAATCTATTATTTCATTCACAACTGAGTGAGATGGATTTGTAACAGAATTATAAGTGTAGCTAAGTGAGTTAAGATTAGTTGTACTAGTTGTAACTAAACATGCACTAGTGAGAGTTTAGTTAATCAGAGAACTCACATGCAATTGAAGATTCACCACGGTTAGCTACATGCATCTCAGATCTAGTGGAGACCTAGTTGAGATAACGGGTGAAAGGGACACTTTGGCTATTAGTTGTGATTTGATCACACATGCAGTGAATATGCTTATGAGCATGTGCAAACTAGGAATGATTCGATCATTGTGAGAATTCGAATTGCAAAGATTGTGCAGAGGAGGCAAGTTGTCTGGACACAGGAATTGGCACATGTATTTGTTGATTTGTGTATGACAGTGTGAGATGATTGTATTGTACTGAGAGTTCTTGGATTAGAGTTTTGTATGAGATTGTTTCATGATTCATGATATACATAATATATGATAGTGGGGTTTTTAGCTTTACACTTTCCCGGTAAAACTTATGTGTTATGTGTTATTGATATTTCACTTTGTGCTCATGGTTGTGATCATGGTTTAATTAATTTGCAAGAATAATAGTAGAAGCAAGTATGTATTTAACAGTAGCGGAAATTGTTAGATCAGGAGAATCGCAAGAATACATTAAGTGTATCGAAATTTCTACATGGTATCAGAGCCACGGAGGCCACAGAGCTATGGAAGTGAGGTGCAAAAATAATTGCATTCTCACAGGTCTCGTCTCTAGTAGGGTGCGAACCCTAGTACTGAAAACTTCAGGGTGCGAACTTTACTAAGCATTCTCACAAGCTACAGTGGAGCAGGGTGCGAACTTCCCTCACCCTAATAGTGGAGCAGGGTGTGAACTTCTTGAGCATTCTCGTAGGCTATAGTGGAGAAGGGTGTGAACATCCCAGGCAAGTTCGTAGGCTACACACAGGCAGGGTGCAAAATTCCCTCAGGTTTCTCTCAGGTGGGGTGTGAACTTCCCAAGGCAAGAGGAAGGTACAGGAGTTGAGTTTTGGGTTGGATAACATTTGAATTTGCAATATTTCTTGGTGCAACACTTGATTCAAGATCGAAAATGTATTTCAATGGCTTGAGGTTGGAGTATGCACTTGAGGGCAGCTTGAACTACATTGCTTGGAAGGATAGGATGGAAGAAGTACTCGAAGACAATGGATTGAAGGGTTACATTGATGTAGATGTTCCTAAGCTGGATGCGACAGATACTGCAAATCTTGATGCATGGCAAAAGAAAGTGGCAAAGGCGAGGAGGATTTTGTTGGAGGGAGTACGAGACCACATTGTCTCAAGTCTCCATGGGAAAACCACACCATATGCAATGTGGAAAGTTTTGATAGATCTGTTCCAAAACAGCAGCGACCATAAGAAATTGGCGCTCAAATATAAACTCAAGAAGATCAAGATGGAGAAAGGCGACACCATTCCAAAATATCTCACGAAGTTTGTCCAATGTCGGGATGATCTTGGAAGTGTGGGAATAACAGTCGTTGCTGATGATTTGGTGAGCTTGGTGCTCCTAGGGATTCCTAAGAGTTGGCACAGTTATCAAGACTCTATCAATGGAAGGGAAAAATTGTCGGATTGGGAACAACTGTGGTCAGATCTAGTGCAAGAGGAGTTCAGGCAGAACACTAGAGATGGATCTTCATCAAAGCGTGATGATGAAGAGGATTGTGCTTTGACTGCCAAGGCAAGGAAAGGGAAAGGGAATAAATTCCAATCAAAATCCGAGTCTAAAGTCAAGAAGATGGATTTGTCCAAAGTGAAGTGTTTTCACTGTCACGAATATGGGCATCTCGCTACTAACTTTCCACAAAAGAAGAAGAACAAGACGGTTGTTGGATCTGCAACTGGTGAGGCTCTTGTCTCACAATTTGAGCTTGATTTTTCTTTGATCACATGCGTGGATTCAAGTGCATCGGGATCAGTGTGGTATTTGGACAGTGGCACTTCCTTCCACATGACGGGAGGTAAAGAGTCTTTCATTGACTTGGAGGAGAAAGATATCAGAAAGCATATAGAGATGGGTGATGATGGACAATACAGTGCAACTGGTATTGGTACCATTACCTTTCATAGGGAGTCAGGTAAACCATTTCAATTGAAAAATGTTATGCATGTTCCAGGTCTGAAGAAAAACTTGGTCTCAGTCTCAATGTTGGAGGACAAAGGCTATGATGTTTTTTTAGCAGTGGTAAAGCCTACCTGCGACATAAAGCAACAGGTCAAGTCAAGAAGATAGGGATTTGAGTTAAGAATCTCTACATGCTGGAGGTAGATGACTGCAATGCCATGATAGGCAAGGCAGAAAAAGTGGTGAGCCGGGATGAGGGAAAATTATGGCACAGGAGATTAGGCCATCTTCATCATGGAGCCTTGAATATCATGCCACAAATATCTACTAGACTTCCAAGGGGAACACTTGCTCATTCAGATCAGTGCAAGGGGTGCACCCTGGGGAAGTATGTAAAGTCCACCTTTCATGAAAAGGAGAACCATGCTTTGGGGATCCTGGAGAGAATTCACACAGATGTGTGTGGACCATTCTTAGTTGCTTCAACATAAAAACACAGGTATTATGTTATTTTTGTTGATGACTTTTCTCATAAATGATGGATATTCTTCATGCAGAAGAAGGATCAAACATTCTCAAAGTTCTGTGAGTTTAAAGCATTGGTGGAGAAAGAGTCGGGGAAGTAAGTGAAGGCTCTAAGGAGCGATAATGGTGGAGAATACATCTCTAATGAATTCAAAGACTTCTACARCAGAGAAGGAATTTGAAGAGAACTCATAGCACCTCATAACCCACAACAAAATGGGGTCGTCGAGAGAAAGAACATAACGATCGTGGGTGCAGCACGAGCGATGTTGCATGATCAGGGCCTACCAATGCATTTGTGGGAAGAAGCATGCAATAATGCAGTTTATGTGCAGAACCGTTGTCCTCATAGAGTACTTGGCATGAGTACACCTGAAGAAGCTTTCACTGGTAAGAATCCTGATGTTTCACGTTTAAATTTTTTTGGCTCATCTGTTTTTGTGCATGTGAACAAGGATGCCAGGAAGAAGATGGAACTGACTGCTGAAGTTGGGATATTTGTGGGGTACATAGAAACACCCCATAATTATCATGTGTATTTTCCAAACAGTAATATGACTATTATGCGACAGGATATAAAATTCGATGAGGAAAAAGCCATGTGGTTGTCGCTTGAGAGGGAGCTAGACTTGCATGCAGAAGAGGAACTGTTGGTTCCCAAGGATGAATCTCAAGATGTGGATCAGCCACATGAAGAGGTTCATGGAGTGGAGGAAACCACTCAAGCAGAGCCATCCATCAGAAATGGCAGAAAGCGCACCACGGAAGCTGACAGATTGAGACTAGATGTTGCACAGAATGTAGGAGCCCCTACTTCACAACACAAATAGAGACAGTCTCCTAATCGATTTGTTGGATACATGGCTCTCATGAGAAAATGTATTGTGACTAAACAATCTTCCTTTCAGGAAGCAGTGAAGGACCCCACTTGGGTTGATGCTATGGTATAGGAGTATGACTCCATTGTCAAAAATAGTGCATGGGAAATTTTCCCAAGACCAGTTGACAAATCAGTGGTAGGTTCAAGATGGATCTACAAGGTAAAGCAAGCTGCTGATGGGAGTGTGGATAAATACAAGGCCAAGTTTGTGGCCCAAGTCTTCTCACAGATCGAGGGGATAGGTTGTGATGAGACCTTTGCACCTATCGCAAGGTACTCTTCCATAAGATCCATCCTTGCACTCTCAGCGTAGATGGGCTGGTGCATTCATCAGATGGATGTAAAAACTGTGTTCCTCAACAGGATCATTGAGGAAGAAGTGTACATTGAATAGCCAGAAGGTTTTGAGACCTTTTATAGAGAGTCGCATGTGTGCAGACTCAAAAGAGCATTGTATGGGCTAAAGCAAGCACCCCGTGCTTGGTACACTTGGATAGACAGCTATTTCACCATATTAGGCTTCACCAAAAGTGAAGCATATGAAAACCTATACCAAATTGTGGTGGAGGGTAAGATTTTAATCATTTTTCTTTATGTTGATGATTTAATATTGACTGGTGATGAGTAGCTGATACACTCATGCAAGGAGGACCTTGCAAAGGAGTTTGAGATGAAGAATTTTGGCCTTCTTCATTATTTCCTTGGTTTGGAAATATGGCAACAAGATGGTGAAGTTTTTGTGTCTCAAGGAAAGTATGCAAGAGAGATACTGGGTAAGTTTCACATGGAGGGCTGCAAACCCATGGATACTCCTCTTCCAACAAACTAGAGGAAAGAGGATGCTACTTCTAGAGAGGTAGTGGATGCTACTGTCTATCGACAGTTGTTATCACTAAAATTTCATCCGCACATGGTTACAAGAACTCAGCATCGTCAAAACAGTAATGAAGTCATTCATGACCCTGAATTAATATCACAACATTCAAAAAAGGTCAAAAACTATACAAAGTAGTGAAACATTGAAGAACGCTTTACAGAAGTTGGGCGCGCATGTGCATGAGAGGAACAGGAACGTAGAAATCGCGCATATGCACATGATGCTCGACCGTTAGTGAAAAAAGTCGTGCACTTGCTAAACGATGCAATTATGAATGTGGTCAGCCTCCCAACCACTTATGGTTCAACTCCCAAGCCGATTTGACCTCCAAATCCGGGCTGGATCCGAATGGTGGGCTGGTCAAAGACCTAAAAATGCCCTAAATGGCCTTTTTTCACACTACAAGGCAGTTAAACAAAAGCCCAAAGCAATGCTATAAAAAGCCATGAATGCACCTCATTTTCTCAAGGAATTCAAAGTAATGTTATGCTGCCTATATTGTTTTAAGGACTCCATCCTTAACAAGAGCACATTGGCACCATTACATTGGGCAATCCATCTCACCATTGAGTGGATTTGCAAAGAGTTATTTCATCACCATTTTCATTTTCTTTGTTGTAAGAAGAGATACTAGTGAGGGTCCAAGAGCCTTCCCTTGGAGGAAGAAGGGACTCATAGTCCCCTTTCTTCTTGGTGCTTTGTTTTCATCAATAGATCAGCCTCAAAACATTGGTGACATGGGTCTTTTTGTTCTTGTTATCTTTATGTCACTATGCTCATGATTTCAGTTTTTATTAGTTTAATTCTTAATCATAGTTTTGTTTTTCTTTCTCTAACTCTTTTCTCTACAGCTGTCCTGCTCAGCAGACCCAACTGAGCTTGCAAACACCTCTTATTTGCTCACTAAGGTGACGAAAGAGGCGCAACAGATTGGCGACTCCACTGGGGAAAGGTATCAAATTCCTACCTCATTTGGGTTTATTTTTCTCTTCTTTTAGTTTGTTTAACTTGCAGGTGCACTAACCGGCCTAAGCCGACCTGCTAACCATCCAATTCAAAGGAGAATTGAGAGAAATCCATCTGGATTTTTCTTTCTCGGCCGCTTTTCACCAGTGCATGGGTATTCTACCCCACAGACGCGCATCATGCGCGCATGCGCTTAAGTGATAGCTTTTCTCTGCGCGCATGCACTTTAGGACTCATCTCTGTTCGCGCGCCTGTGCTCTGTGCGCCTCTATCTTCACTGGGACCCACGCATTTCTTCAAAAATTCACATTGTAGAGTTGTTGAGATGTGAGGAAGGCCATTTGATTTCTTAAAAATGATGTCAAGCATGTTCTAAAAACTACACCACACTTAGTCCCCTCATCATATAAAGGGGTTAGTTAAACACGCATAGGCACTTAGGAGGATAAAAATCAATTTCCCTTCTTTGCTTTCTGCCACATGGATGGCTTGTTTTGACTTATAATATAAGTTGGGAATCATTTTTAATCACATTTAACTCACATTGGGACTAGAAGTTGAGTAACAATCACTTAGTATTCTCTTCTCTCGCGCCTCCAAGCGACCTTGAGAATCAGAAAAAGATTGTGAAAACAATTTCACCTCCCTTAACAAAGTTTAAAACCTTTAGGAGAGGGCAACGAACCTTCTTGGGACCCCTCTTAGTTTTCTTTTTCAAACACATCTTAATATTGTAATGGGCCCATACATGGCCACATGCTACAAAGATAGGATAGTGTTTGATTTTTTGCTTTCTTAGATCAAAACACTAGGGAAGTTTAAAGGTTTGTAACGGGCCCATACATGCCCACATGTTCAATCTAGAGTAGTTTCAAAGATTTGTTTATATTACATCACAATAGGGAGTTAAAGGATAGTAACGGACCCACATGTCCACATGCTAGCTTCCTAGGGATTTTGAATTACGCAAGGTTGTACCAAAGGCACTTAGTTAATTAGGTAATCAAACTCTTGTAAGGACCAAGCGAAG
>ML784360.1:133402-158558 GCA_009831015.1 Picea engelmannii
AGTGGTACTCCCTCAACATCAGCTTATAGTACTAGTGAAAGCACTATGCCTTCCTATGTACCTTATGGATCGGTACCACCACAAAATCCATACTTCCCATTTCCTGGTCCTCCACAACCCATGGCTCCCCCACATCCACATGCGGGGGTATATTTTGTTCAACCTTCTGCTACTCAACAATACCAAAGTTTTGAACAGTTGAATACAGCCAACCCAACTCATCCATTGAATAATGCCAAGAAAAAAGGATGGAACAGGAATAACAACAACCCAGGTCAAGGAAGGAATCAACCCCCACAGCACCAACCAACTGGGGGCAACCAGAACCAAGGGAACCAAAACCCCCAAGGGGGCAATAATAAAAAATGCCAAGGGTGAAATAATGTTAAAACCATCTTCCCTTCTGCCCTTTGTGGTGAGTTCGGCCATTACACTCATCATTGCTCCTGGATCGTTGATTTCAAATGATTGAAAGATTCTGGTAGTCTTCCCCATTCTCCTGCACAAACTGCCCCTTAGTAGGCACCACAACAATACGCGCAACAAACCCCTCCCGCCATGATGCAAAATCCTATTCCACATCAAGGTGTGATAAACACCCAATAGGACAAACATCATCCCCCACCTCAGGTGGGACAATACCACAACCCCAACAATCCAGCAGAGCATACAATTCTCCTCACCAGTGAGGAAGGAATCCTTCTGCAAACCCGTAATCGTCAGTATCATGCCCCCGGTGAGTCTATTCCCATATCTCCAGAGATAAACCCTACACCGATGGTACCCCCATTGGTGATCCCTCGCCCTTCCGTCGAACCACCACTATGCATCCCTCGCATCCCCTTGCGCAAGAATGTCCACAACCCATAGGCTAGGGCAGCTCATAACTATAGCTTGGTAGACGACTTAGCGCAATACCTGGCTACCATGTCAGTCTTGGAAGTCCTCCAGACTTGTCCTATGCAGTGGAAATCACTACTTTCTACCTTGGGGGCAGTCGACCCAGCAAATACCCGACTCATCACTTTTGATCTTGATAGCGGAGAACCTCGTCTTCCTACCTTGATCGCTTTTCAAATACCAGTGAAAATACGAAACATCATAGTTCATCGGTGTATCATCGATGAAGGTGCATATACGTGTATCATGTCCAAAACAGTATGGCAGAAACTTGGTTCCCTGGAACTCATACCCTCTGCCATCACATTATGAGCTTATGATGGACGACCATCATCTCCTGAAGGGCTCTTCCAAAATATCCCCGTTGAACTCAGGGGCAAGACTATTCTCATCGATATCGAGGTTATCGACGCCCCACTCGATTATAATATCCTGTTCGGTCGTAGCTACATGTACGCTATGAAGGCAGTGGCATCTTCCATATTTTGAACAATGATGTTCCCCCATAATGGGAAGATCATGACCATCGACCAAGTCTCACATTATGAGCCTAACCCATCTGCCAATCTCGATAACATTCTTCCTCTCATCCACACCAACCAAGACACATACCCACTCATCGAGATGGGTCCTGGGATTTTCAAAGATCCATCCTTGTTAAGGATGTACCACGGAGCACCACCACTCCTTCATCCTACTAATCAGGTATGTGTCGTATCATCTAACGAAACTCACACAGAGGATGCTCTTCCTCCTCAGGAGGCTTTAATCATTCCTGACATCCCAATAGTCACAGAACCACTCCCGTCGGAGCCTCCTGCACACTCGTCGACCTCAACAGTCCACGAATCCACATCCCCTCAAGGGCATAATCCCATCTAGGAGATAGTCCCCCAACCCCTTACCCAAATTCCCTTCTCTTAGACTCCACCAGGTATCGAAGATTTTCAGGTAGCCGCAACACTCACACTACCGAATATGGTGTTAGCAATCCCAGTTTGGTATTTACACCCACCAGATATGGTCCCTCGACCATCCCTTCCCCCACAGGAAGGAATTCCCATGACAATTCTCGTCCTTACCCCCACCACCCCCCCACTCACTAAACCCCCTGCTACAGCTGGGGGTAGGAGAAATAAGAAATATCCCACCACCCCACTTCCTCTACGCATCCCACCACCTTGCGCACTATGTGAGAAAGAGGGCCACCAAACCAACAACTGTCCATCACTACCTGAATTACAAAATTTGATACCCCCCCCATCAAATTCCCACAACACCCGCCACTACTGCTAGTCCCACCAACCCTTCCAGTAGTAAAGGGTTGAGGACCAAATACGCTTGTGCTATCTATTTAGAGTATGGCCATTACACCCATCATTGCCCAGCACTGCCACACTTTTGGTAGACATTGGCTGTTGTGCACCAGAACTTCCAGAACAACCCACGCCCTGCTACGTCCTCTTCAACAAATATCACTAACATTCGTTATGTCACCACTTCAGTCAATGAACGTATGAGACGCCCTTGCTCTCTCTGCGATTCATTAGCTCATTTTACATACCAGTGTCCTATGATCCTCGAATACAGGCAACGTCAATTGGCCCTGCTTCACCGACCCACAGAGACGATAATTGACATTACCTTGTCACTAGAGGATCTTCATGTCATTTCTCCCGAACCCAAGGCACTCCCAATACCTCCATGGTTCTTCAATAACGTCTCTGAGGATTTACCCCGCAACCACCCCAACTCTCCTGCTCATTCCCCCCCGGACACTCTCCACCCAATCACCATGGGTACCCCTTAGTACTTCAATATATGGTTTATGTTGAGTGAACCCTCCCCATCTCCTAGCATTGTTCCCCCTGCTTCTCCATCAGGGGGCCACCACACTGTCACCGAGATCACTCCTCATGACCCCTTGTATTCCTGGAATTTCCAATGCGACGAGGAAATACTGGAAGAGCTAAACCACCTGGACTCTCCCTGGGATGCGCTACATCACCACACACTCTTCTCTCCACAGGAAGCCCCCATGCCTCCTAACCACAACCCCATACACGCGATCGAAACCAAAGATTTTATCCCCTCAAGACCTATCGATTGGTTCAACAATCCCATTCCTGCCCTTGATTCTTTTGAAGAAGGTAATATGGCCAACATTCCCCCCACCATCAAAATCGACATTCCCATTAAACACAACATCGTCGAGGAAATCACCATTGGAGTTGCTTGCACTCCTCAAGAAATCGTCGCATATAAAGCCCTCTTCCAGGAATATAGGGATATTTTCGCCTGCTCATACACGAAAATGCCTAGCCTGGATCCCTCTATTGTCGAACATCACATCGACACCTAGCCCAACATCACACCAGTTCGCCAAAAACAGCGACTGCTACACCCATCCAAAGTCGCAGCTATCAAAGCCGAAATTGACAAATTACGCGCGGCCGGGTTTATTTACCCCATCTCTTACACTTCATGGGTTTCCAACCCTATACCCGTCAACAAAAAACAGGGCACTATCCACGTTTGCACAGACTTTCACGATCTCAATAATGCATGTCCCAAAGACAACTTTCCAACACCTTTCATCGATCAAATTATTGACTATTGCACCGACCACGAGGCTCTCTCTTTTATGGACGGATTTTCTGGCTATAACCAAATACAAATCCACCCAGTCGATCAGTATAAAACCACATTCATTACCCCGTGGGGTACTTTTGCATATTGTTTCATGCCTTTCGGCTTAAAAAATGCCGGCGCAACCTTCCAGCGGGCGATGACATACATCTTTCATGATCTGCCTAATATCATCCTCGCCTACTTAGATGACCTCACAGCTCGATCCAAGAGATGCACCCCGCATCTGGATGATTTACGAATCATCTTTCAATGGTGTCATCAGTACAACATCCACTTGAATCCTCTCAAGTGTGTGTTCTGTKTCACCGCAGGGTGCCTCCTTGGTTTTATTGTTTCCCAAAGTGGTATTACCGTAGACCCCCTCAAAGTCCAAGATATCACCAAAATTCAACCTCCCTGGAATTTACGGCAACTTCAGAGTTTATAGGGAAAAGCTAACTTTCTTAGATTCTTTGTCCCCAAATACACCATACGCGCACACGGTTTCCTCCACTTAATACGTCACAACATCCCTTTCCACTGGGACGACCATGCCGAACAGTCATTTGACGATCTTAAAGCAATGCTTTCAAATGCACCTTTAATAAGTGCACCTGACTATAATCGTGACTACATCCTCTACGTATCAGCATCAGCTGTATCAGTAGCTGGCATCCTCATCCAGCTCGAAGATGACAATCATGAACACGTCATTTATCACATTAGTAAGAACCTCTCAGGACCACCCTTGAAGTATAAATAGAAAGATAAACTTGCTCTTCCAGTTGTCTTCGCAGTCCAGAAACTACGCCATTACATTTTGCTTCGCACCACAAACGTCATCGCAGATTCCAACCCTATGCAGTACTTGCTCAGTCGTCAACAAGTTAACGGAAAATTTGCTCGATGGATCATTATTATTCAAGAGTACGACCTCGATTTCTCAACACCTAAGAGTAATAAGGCCGTCGTTCTCACCGAACTTGTCACGACGCTCCCCTCTGACACCACCAGTGCCCTCGTCAATACCGACTTTCCCGATGAACATCTCTTTTACATTACTTCAGATGATCCTTGGTATGTCAACCTTCTCGTCTACCTCCAAACTCAAAAGTTTGATAACCACCTTTCACGAGATGATTGTCAACGTATTCACCATCAGGCACCCTGCTACCTTCTCATCAGAGACATCCTCTACCGGCGGGGCGTCGACACCATTCTTCGTCGATGCCTGACTATTGATGAGGCTGACAAAGTCTTAAACGACTGCCAAAGTGGCGCATGTGGGGGCCATATTTTAGGTATATCCACTGCTCAAAATATTATCCGAGCCGGTTACTTTTGGCCTACCTTGTTTCATGATTGCATTCACACCGTGAAACGTTGTGGGCAATGTCATCTCTATGCCAACAAAGCCCGAGCTCCCCCCACTCTTCTTCACCCTGTCATTACTGCCGGCCCTTTTTGTAAATGGGGCATCAACTTTATGACTTGTAATCCCCCCTCTAGCAATGGCCACAAATACATCGTCGTTGCCGTTGATTACTTCACCAAATGGGCCGAAGCTATGCCCACTTTCAACAACACCGCTGACACTGCAGTACGTTTTTTCTTTAACCATGTCATATCCTGCTTTGGACTACCCCTCCAACTCGTTTTCGACCATGGGAAACACTTCGAGAATGAGATCTTCATCGAACTCTCCTCTCGGTTAGGCTTCTCTCACGAGTTTGCCTCACCATATTACCCTCAGTCAAATGGACAGGTCGAGGAAGTTAACAAAGTCCTTAAGACCATGTTACAGTGCACGGTTAATAAACATAAAACCAATTGGCATCATATGTTATTTTCTGTGCTATGGGCTTATCAAATGGCTGTGAAGACCACTATCGGTTTCACACCGTTCCATTTAGTCCATGGGGTCGAGGCAACTCTTCCCATCGAGTGCGAAATTCCCACCTTATGCACTGCAATTGAGATATTACCTGACACTGCTCCAATGGAGCAGTGCATGCTGAACTTGGAGTCTCTGGATGAAGACCGTCGATCTTCCTTATAGAACAACGAGGCAGCTAAAAAATGATCCAAGGCTACCTTTGATCGCCATGTCAATCTTCGATCATTCCGCAAAGGCGACCTCGTCCTGGCTTATGATATCGCTCACGATACCTTTGGCCATGGCAAATTCGAATCACTTTGGAATGGCCCTTACATTATCCAACATTTCCTCACCAAAGGTGCATACATCCTAGCCTCCCCCGAAGACCTCTCTCTCAAGGAACCCGTCAATGGGTTGTATCTCAAGAAATTTTATGCTTAAAAGTAGTCATTCTACTTTAGGTTATTTATTTTTCTAGCATTTTTTCTTTTTTCTCCTCCCCTCTTGTCTAAAATATCCTTTGTGCTATTGACAGATGCTTCCTCTACCAGCCTACCACATCGGTTACACCGACGGTGCTATCCGTTGGACACAAAATATCGTTTCGGTTGCTTGGGCTCTCTACACCCCCTCACATGAAATGCTCCATTCAAGCGGCATATGTTTGGGGTCAGCAACCAACAACCAAGTCGAATACACTTCTGTCATTGGCCTCCTGGCCGATGCATAGCATCATCATATTCGTCACCTTAGCGTCTTTCTCGACTCTCAACTAGTCGTTCTCCAGCTCAACAATGTGTACCGCGTCCGTGATCCTTGTCTCTTTCGCAAATACCTGCAGGTTAGGCTTTTATCTCGACATTTTCATTCCATTACATTTACACATATTCTATGCAAGATGATCAGGCCACTAACCTGACTCTCACTAATCACCACTCGGATGCCTCGTCCTCCCCAAATCTCCAAATCTCCTCTAAAAACTGCTCGTCTAGTCACTATTGCAACAGGTACAAATGAGGTGGCAATGTGGGCCCTACAACTATATATAGGCATTTTGTCAAACTTCCACTCACCATTCCGGGAGCCCACGGTGTCCATTTTTCAATCCATCTTCAGCCACAGGATCAGCATCCTTTCATCTACATCATAGTAGTTCATGGGCCTCTTTTCATCCTAAGTCCCCGGGGTGCCTTTTTTATCCATGGTCAGGTACGCATGCCCATATTTCTCACTTATCAAATACATGCTCATATCGTTGATTCTCTTTAGATATTGTTCACTTTGGGTATTTGGTTTTCATGTGTGCAGGTACTTGATCCTCCTCCATCGACACAACCCCTTCAGGTATATACTTAGCATTGTCATGTAGTCTTTCCCATTGTATCGGATTTACATTTCGAGTCACACCCTCTGATATTGGCCTCTAGGATCCCCATTCCCGGCTCTGCAGTACCCACACCTCCATTTGCATCTTCGGTACTGTTACCCGGTAGTATTCTTACCCACATGAGTTGTCCCATTCATAGCACCTTTTGCCACCTTTTTTACACTCATGCTATTTTTCATTACCCTTTAGGGATGGGAGTCCCGATAGTCTTTTATCATGTCGTGAATCAACCACATACTCCTTCTCCTCATTTTTCTATCTTTCCCACACGGACTCCCAAATTATCTCTTTACGGTTCTATTTTCTACCTGCACCTCCATAGTATCATGAACCCTCCATATCATCCACAATCAGTTTGAACATCTGCGAACCTACCTTCATTTCACCTACCTCATACAGAAACTCACCAATGGGGCCCCCACCCTTCATCAGTTTTCCAAACAAATTATGCCCTACATGGGCCATCCATATCACACTGGGGCACCCGTTTCTGTATTTGTACATTTCTCCTCAATTATTCGTCATTTATTGTACAGATGCCTTTATTTCTAGTCATTACATTATCTTTTTTGTCGTCACCTTTGGCGACCTATTTCCCTCCTTTTGGCCAAATGCAACCCATGTCACCCTTGGTTGGATCATTACTTATCATCTACCCTTGCCGGCATCGTCCATATCTTCAGAGTACCCCACCGGTCACTTACCTCTACCCTCTGAATTTGTTCACCTTGTCCCGCCTCTGGCACAACTTATCACCGGTCTTGTCATCCCCCTGACACTCGACCTCGTTACACAGTTGCGGCCACTTGTTATCTCATACATCCTCCAACCAAGGGCAGTCTTGAGTCTTCCTACTTCTTGACTTCATCCATGTACCTCTGCCACTTCCTCACCTCAGTAGATTTCACGAAGCCCTTTACTTCTGGGAGTCACGTCCCCTTTTGTCGACATCAGCACCATTTTACGAAAGGGTGACAGTATCTTGATTCTCATTCTCCACTCAATGAGAGATCTCGGATGGCACAGGGTGAAACACCATTTCTCCCTGCTGTCGTTGACCCCCATAACATTCGACGCCAACACTTTCTCATGTTACGGTGGGTCTTACTTTGCGACTATTACAGTCAGTTCTTTTATTTGCTGAAGACATATGAACTTGGCAGGGCTATCAATGCCCACCTCATCGCTGCTACTTATTACCGCGATCAATGCCTACTATTCAGAGCATGTTCATTTGCAGAATTGTCCTTTGCCTCTATCATGACTGCCCCCGAGGGTGCTGCAGTTGTCTACACCAACACTTCATTCATATTTTTGCGAGTTACATGACACGAGCATGGGGCATGCCCACCTCATTTGTACACAGTTTTCTATTTTATACACCTCATGGAAGATCGGGTCCTACCGGTTCCTTTTTTCTCCAATGGATCGCTCTGAATGATCCCACTATTGCTCTATCTTACAACAACATTCTCAATAGAAGAAACATTGATTGATTTCGGCTATATGTATGCTCCTAACCTCATCCATCAGGGGCATCTGTTATCACTGAAATTTCATCCGCACATGGTTACAACAACTCAGCATCGTCAAAATAGTAATGAAGTCATTCATGACCCTGAATTAATATCACAACATTCAAAAAAGGTAAAAAACTATACAAAGTAGTGAAAAATTGAAGAGTTTTTTTACAGAAGTTGGGCGCGCACGCACATGTGCAGAACAAGAACGTAGAAATCACGCATATGCGCACAATGCATGACTGTTAGTGAAAAAATCCACGCACCTGCTAAATGATGCATTTATGAATGTGGTCAGCCTCCCAACCACTTATGGTTCAACTCCCAAGCCGATTTGACCTCCAAATCCAGGCTGGATCCAAATGGTGAGCTGGTCAAAGACCTAAAAATGCCCTAAATGGCCTCTTTTCACACTACAAGGCAGTTAAACAAAATCCCAAAGCAATGCTATAAAAATCCATGAATGCACCTCATTTTCTCAAGAAATTCAAAGTAATGTTATGTTGTCTATATTGTTTTAAGGACTCCATCCTTAACAAGAGCATATTGGCACCATTACATTGGGCAATCCATCTCACCATTAAGTGGATTTTCAAAGAGTTCTTTCATCACCATTTTCATTTTCTTTGTTGTAAGAAGAGCTACTAGTGAGGGTCCAAGAGCCTTCCCTCGGAGGAAGAAGGGACTCATAGTCCCCTTTCTTCTTGGTTCTTTGTTTTCATCAATAGATCAGCCTCAAAAAATTGTTGACATGGGTCTTTTTGTTCTTGTTATCTTTATGTCACTATGCTCATGATTTTAGTTTTTATTAGTTTAATTCTTAATTATAGTTTTGTTTTTCTTTCTCTAACTCTTTTCTCTACAGCTGTCCTGCTCAGCAGACCCAACTGAGCTTGCAAGCACCTCTTATTTGCTCACCAAGGTGACGAAAGAGGTGCAACAATAGTTAGTGGGTTCGCTAATGTATTTACTGAACACGAGACTAGACATCGCATCGCATCGAACATCGCATCGACACCTGGCCCGACATCACACCAGTTCGCCAAAAACAGCGACCGCTACACCCATCCAAAGCCGCGGCTATCAAAGACGAAATTGGTAAATTACCTGCGACCGAGTTTATTTACCCCATTGCTTACACTTCATGGGTTTCCAACCTTTTACTCGTCGACAAAAAACAAGGCACTATCTGCGTTTTCACAGACTTTCGTGATCTCAATAATGCATGTCCCAAAGACAACTTTCCAACACCTTTCATCGATCAAATTATCGACGACTGCGCCGGCCACGAGGCTCTCTCCTTTATGGATGGATTTTCTGGCTATAACCAAATACAAATCCACCCAGTCGATCAGTATAAAAATGCATTCATTACCTCATGGGGTACTTTTGCATATCGTGTCATGCCTTTCGGCTTAAAARATGCCGGCACAACCTTCCAGCGGGCGATGACATACATCTTTCACGATCTGCCTAATATCATCCTCGCCTACTTAGACGACCTCACAGCTCGATCCAAGAGATGCACCCAATGTCTGGATGATTTACGAATCATCTTTCAATGGTGTCATCAGTACAACATCCACTTGAATCCTCTCAAGTGTGTGTTCTGTGTCACCGCAGGGTGCCTCCTTGGTTTTATTGTTTCCCAAAGTGGTATTACCGTAGACCCCCTCAAAGTCCAAGCTATCACCGAAATTCCACCTCCCTGGAATTTACGGCAACTTCAGAGTCTACAGGGCAAAGCTAACTTTCTTAGATGATTTCTCCCTGATTATGCCATATGCGCACACGATTTCCTCCGCTTACTACGTCATGACATCCCTTTCCACTAGGACGACCATGCTCAACAGTCATTTGACGATCTTAAAGCAGTGCTTTCAAACGCACCTTTAATAAGTGCACCTGACTATAATCGTGACTACATCCTCTACGTATCAGCATCAGCTGTATCAGTAGCCAGTGTCCTCATCCAGCTCGGAGATGGCAATCGTGAACACATCATTTATTACGTTAGTAAGAACCTCTTAGGACCACACTTGAAGTATAAACACGAAGAGAAACTTGCTCTTGCAGTTGTCCTCGCAGTCTAGAAACTGCGCCATTACTTTTTGCTTTGCACCACAAAGGTCGTCGCAGATTCCAACCCTATGCAGTACTTGCTCAGTCGTCGTCAAGTTAACGGAAAATTTGCTCGATGGATCGTTATCCTTCAGGAGTACGACCTTGAGTTCTCAACACCTAAGAGTAAGAAGGCCCTCGTTCTCGCCGAACTTGTCATGGCCCTCCCCTCTAACACCACCAGTGCCCCCGTCAATACCGACTTTCCCAACGAACATCTCTTTTACATTACTTCAGATGATCCTTGGTATGCCGACCTTCTTGTCTACCTCCGAACTCAAAAGTTCGGTAACCACCTTTCACGGGATGATCGTTGACGTATTCTCCATTAGGCCCCTTGCTACCTTCTCATCAGAGACATCCTCTACCGGCGGGGAGTCAACACCGTTCTTCGTCAATGCCTGACTATTGACGAGGCTGATAGAGTCTTAAACAACTGCCACAGCGGTGCATGTGGGGGCCATCGTTTGGGTATATCCACTTCTCAAAAGATTATCTAAGCCGGTTACTTTTGGCCTACCTTGTTTCATGATTGCATTCACGCTGTTAAACACTGTGAGCAATGTCAGCTCTACGCCAACAAAGCCCGAGCTCCCCCCGCTCTTCTTCACCCTATCATTACTGCCGGCCCTTTTTGTAAATGGGGCATTGACTTTATGACTTGTAATCCCCCCTCCAGCAATGGCCACAAATACATCGTTGTTTTCGTTGATTACTTCACCAAATTGGTCGAAGCTATGCCCACTTTCAAAAACACCGCTGACACTACAATGCATTTTTTCTTTAATCACGTCATATCCCGCTTTGGAGTACCCCTCCAACTCATTTCCGACCATGGGAAACACTTCGAGAATGATATCTTCGTCGAACTCTCCTCTCGGTTAGGCTTCTGTCACGAGTTTGCCTCACCATATTACCCTCAGTCAAACGGACAGGTCGAGGCAGTTAACAAAGTCCTCAAGACCATGTTACAGCGCACAGTTAATAAACATAAAACCAATTGGCATCATATGTTATTTTCTACGCTATGGGCTTATCAAATGGCTATGAAGACCGCTACCAGTTTCACACCATTCCATTTAGTCCATGGGGTCAAGGCAACTCTTCCCATTGAGTGCGAAATTCCCACCTTACGCACCGCAATTGAGCTATTACCTGACACTGATCCAATGGAGTAGCGCTTGCTGAACTTGGAGTCTCTGGATGAATATCATCGATCTCCCTTACAGAACAATGAGGCAGCTAAAAAATGATCCAAGGCAACCTTTGATCGCCATGTCAACCTTTGATCATTCCGCGAAGGTGACCTCGTCCTGGCTTATGATATCGCTCACGATACATTTGGCCATGACAAATTTGAATCACTTTGGCATGGCCCTTACATTATCCAACATTGCCTCACCAAAGGCGCATACATCCTGGCCTCCCCCAAAGGCCTCTCTCTCAAGGAACCCATCAATGGGTTGTATCTCAAGAAATTTTATGCTTAAAAGTAGTCATTCTACTTTAGGTTATTTCTTTTTCTAGCATTTTTTCTTTTTTCTCCTCCCCTCTCGTCTAAACTATCATTTGTGCTATTGATAGATGCTTCCTCCACCATCCTACCACATCGGTTACACCGACGACGCTAGCTGTTGGACACAAAATCTCGCTTCGGCTGCTTGGACTCTCTACACCCCCTCACATGAAATGCTCCATTCAAGCGACATATGTTTGGGGTCAGCAACCAACAACCAAGCCGAATACACTGTTGTCATTGGCCTCCTGGTCGACACCCAACATCATCATATTCATCACCTTAGCATCTTCCTCGACTCTCAACTAGTCGTTCTCCAGATCAACAATGTGTACCGCATCTGTGATCCTTGTCTCTTTCACAAATACCTGCAGGTTAGGCTTTTATCTCGACATTTTGATTCCATTACATTTACACATATTCTATGCAGGATGATCAGGCCACTAACCTGACTCTCGCTAATCACCACTTGGATGCCTCGTCCTCCCTGAATCTCCAAATCTCCTCTGAAAATTGCTCGTCCAGTCACGATTGCAGCAGGTACAAATGAGGTGGCAATGTGGGCCCTACAGTTATATATAGGCATTTTGTCAAACTTCCACTCACCATTCCGGGAGCCCACGGTGTCCATTTTTCAATCCATCTTCAGCCATGGGATCAACATCTCGTCATCTACATCACAGTAGTTCCTGGGCCTCTTTTCATCCTGAGTTCCCGGGGCACCTTTTTTATCCATGGTCAGGTACGCATGCCCATATTTCCCGCTTATCAAATACATGCTCATATCATTGATTCTCTTCAGATATTGTTCACTTTTGGTGTTTGGTTTTCATGTGTGCAGGTACTTGATCCTCCTCCATCGACACAACCCCTTCAGGTATATACTCAGCACTGGCATGTAGTCTTTCCCGCTGTATCACATTTACATTTCCAGTCACACCCTCTAATATTGGCCTCTAGGATCCCCATTCCCAGCTCTACAGTACCCACGCCTCCATTTGCATCTTCGGTACTATTACCCGGTAGCATTCTTACCCACATGACTTGTCCCATTCATAGCACCTTTTGCCACCTTTTTGACACTCATGTTTTTTTTCATTACCCTTTAAGGATGGGAGTCCCGACAGTCTTTCATCATGTCATGTATCAGCCACATACTCATTCTCCTCATTTTTCTAGCTTTCCCACACAGACTCCCAGATTATCTCTTTACGGTTCTATTTTTACCTGCACCTCCACAATATCATGAACCCTCCATATCATCCACAATCAGTTTGCCCATCTGCGAACCTACCTTCATTTCACCTACCTCATATAGAAACTCACCAATGGGGCCCCAACCCTTCATCAATTTTCCAAACAAAGTATGCCCTACATGGGCCATCAATATCACACTGGGGCACCCGTTTATGTATTTGTACATTTCTCCTCAATTATTCATCATTTATTGTACAAACGCCTTTATTTCCAGTCATTACATTATCTTTTTTGTCGTCACCTTTGGCGACCTGTTTCCCTCCTTTTGGCCAAACGCAACCCATGTCACCCTTGGTTGGATCATTACTTATCATCTACCCTTGCCGGCATCGTCCATATCTTCATAGTACCTGACCAGTCACTTACCTCTACCCTCTGAATTTTTTCACCTTGTCCCGCCTCTGGCACAACTTATCACCGATCTTGTCGTCCCCCTGACACTTGGCCTCGTTACACAGTTGCGGCCTCTTGTTATCTCATACATCCTCCAACCAAGGGAAGTCTTGAGTCTTCCTACTTCTTGACTTCGTCCAAGTACCTCTGCCACTTCCTCACCTCAGTAGATTTCACGAAGCCCTTTACTTCTGGGAGTCACATCCCCTTTTGTCGACATCAACACCATTTTTCAAAAGGGCGATAGTATCTTGATTCTCATTCTCCACTCAATGAGAGATCTCGGATAGCACAGGGTGAAACACCATTGCTCCCTGCTATCGTTGACCCCTGTAACATTCGACGCCAACACTTTCTCATGTTACAGTGGGTCTTACTTTGCGACTATTACAGTCAGTTCTTTTATTTGTCGAAGACCTCTGAACTTGGCAGGGCTATGAATGCCCACCTCATCGCTGCTACTTATTACCGCGATCAATGCCTACTATTTAGAGCATGTTCATTTGCAGAATTGTCTTCTACCTCTATCACGACATCCCCCAAGGGTGATGTAGTTGTATACACCAACACTTCAGTCATCTTTTTGTGAGTTACATGACACGAGCATGGGGCATGCCTGCCTTGTTTGTACACAGTTTTCTATTTTATACACCTCATGGAAGATCGGGTCCTAAAGGTTCCTTTTTTCTCCAACGGATCGCTCTGAACGATCCCACTATTGCTCTATCTTACAACAACATTCTCAGTAGAAGAAACATTGATGGATTTCCGCTATACGTATGCTCCTAACCTCATCCATCAGGGGGCATCTGTTATCACTGAAATTTCATCTGCACATGGTTACAAGAACTCAACATCATCAAAACAGTAATGAAGTCATTCATGACCCTGAATTAATATCAAAACATTAAAAAAAGGTCAAAAACTATACAAAGTAGTGAAAAATTGAAGAGCACTTTACAGAAGTTGGGCGCGCGCACGCATGCGCGGAACAAGAACGTAGAAATCGCGCATATGCGCACGATGCGTGACTATTAGCGAAAAAAGTCGTGCACCTGTTAAACGACACATTTATGAATGTGGTCGGCCTCCCAACCACTTATGGTTCAGCTCCCAAGTTGATTTGACCTCCAAATCCGGGCTGGATCTGAATGGTGGGCTGGTCAAAGACCTAAAAATGCCCTAAATAGCCTCTTTTCACACTACAAGGCAGTTAAACAAAAGCCCAAAGCAATGCTATAAAAAGCCATGAATGCACCTCATTTTCTCAATGAATTCAAAGTAATGTTATGCTACCTATATTTTTTTAAGGACTCCATCCTTAACAAGAACACATTGGCACCATTACATTGGGAAATCCATCTCACCATTAAGTGGATTTGCAAAGAGTTCTTTCATCACCATTTTCATTTTCTTTGTTGTAAGAAGAGCTACTAGTGAGGGTCCAAGAGCCTTCCCTTAGAGGAAGAAGGGACTCATAGTCCCCTTTCTTCTTGGTGCTTTGTTTTCATCAATAGATCAGCCTCAAAAAATTGGTGACATGGGTCTTTTTGTTCTTGTTATCTTTATGTCACTATGCTCATGATTTCAGTTTTTATTAGTTTAATTCTTAATTATAGTTTTGTTTTTCTTTCTCTAACTCTTTTCTATACAGCTGTCCTGCTCAGCAGACCCAACTGAGCTTTCAAGCACCTCTTATTTGCTCACCAAGGTGACGAAAGAGGTGCAACAACAGTTAGTGGGTTCGCTAATGTATTTACTGAACACGAGACTAGACATTTGCTACATAGTTAACCAGCTAAGTCAAGCGATGGTTAAGCCTACCAAACTCTTTTGGAAGGTAGGTAGGCATGTACTGAGATATATGAAGGGAACATCTGAGAATGGATTATGGTATAGACAGATGGATGAGGTGAAGTTGCATGGATTCACAGATGTAGATTGGGTAGGCAGCCCAATGGAAAGAAAGAGCACATCAGGGGGGATCTTTAGTATCGGATCTACAGTTGTTTCTCGGTATAGTAGGAAACAAAGATCCGTGGCACTTAGTTCAGCAAAAGCAGAATACATGGAATCAAGTCAAGTTGCATGTGAGGCTATTTGGATGAGGAAGATATTGGTTGGTTTTTTTGGTTCTCATTTAGACCTGACAATGATTTACTGTGATAATCAGAGTTGCAGTAAACTCTCAATTAATCCTATGTTTCATGAAATATATAAGCATATAGATATCCGATATCATCATCTCAGAGATTATGTGCAGTGGAAGATCATGTTGCTTCAATACATTCCTACGGAAGATCAGGATGCAGACATTTTGACGAAGGCCCTCACCAGGAGCAAATTCGAATATCATAGAGACAGGATTGGGGTGAAGGATAATCCCTTTCTTGTTGAGAGGGAGTGTTGAAAAGTCAACAAGAAACATGTGTCTAATTTATTTTTCCCTTAAATAAATTGGACAATAAATATTAATCTATTATTACATTCATAACTGAGTGAGTTGGATTTGTAACAGAATTATAAGTGTAGTTAAGTGAGTTAAGATTAGTTGTACTAGTTGTAACTAAACATGCACTAGTGAGAATTCAGTTAATCAAAGAACTCACATGCAACTGAAGATTCACCATGGTTAACTACATGCATGTCAGATCCAGTGGAGACCTAGTTGAGATAACGGGTGAAAGGGATAGTTTGGCTATCAGTTATGATTTGATCACACATGCAGTGAATATGATTATGAGAATGTGCAAACTAGGAATGATTCGATCATTGTGAGAATTCGAATTATAGAGATTGTGCAGAGGAGGCAAGCTATCTGGACAAAGGAATTGGCACATGTATTTGTTGATTTGTGTATGACAGTGTGATATGATTGTATTGTACTGAGAGCTCTTGGATTAGAGTTTTGTATGAGATTGTTTCATGATTCATGATATACATAATATATGATAGTGGGGCTTTGAGCTTTACGCTTTCCTAGTAAAACTTATGTGTTATGTGTTATTGATATTTCACTTTGTGCTCATGGTTGTGATCATGGTTTAATTAATCCGCAAGAATAATAGTAGAAGTGATTCTATATTTAACAGTAGCAGAAATTGTTAGATCAGGAGAATCGTAGGAATACATTAAGTGGATCGAAATTTCTACACAATAAATAGGCTCAGAACCAAGACTGAGTGAGTAACCAGATGTGCACTTGGGATCAATGCTATCACCATCCCAATCAGAATCAACGAACTTGATGAAGTCCGATGTATATTTTGATACTTAATGAATCCCAAAGGTAATGGTGCCTTGTATGTATCGAAGGATACACTTTACATCCTTCCAATGTAGCTCATGCGACTCCTGCATGAACCTAGAAACTGTGCCAACTACAAAGGAGAGGTCTGGTATGGAGTGTGTGAGAAAAAAAAAAAACCCCACTAGCTATCTCTATAGTGTGTTGTCAACCAGTGGAGTGTCCCCTCCATCCTCAAGTATGACTCTTGATAGTAAAGAAATCGGGGTAGACTTGTAGTCTGTCATGTGAAATATCTCAAGGAGATCTCATTCATACTTGGCCTGAGCTAGTTTGATGCCTGATGAATCTTGACTCATCTTGATTCTAAGGAAGAAATGTAGCAAACGCATGTCCGTCATCAAGAACCTATCATTTAGAATCCTCTTGACTACAACAATCGTTGAAGTCGAGAAACCAATGATCAACAAATCATCAACATACAAAAATAGGAGTAGAAGTGAATCAACCATCCTAAGCATGTAAACATTCGGGTATGATTTACAATGTACAAAGATTCATGAAAACAAGTAGGAGTCCATCTTGGAATACCATGCCCTCGAAGACTGCCTGAGGCCATAAAGATATTTCTTTAGTTGATAGACAAAATATGAATCCTACATAAATCCGTGGGGTTGCTCCATATAGATCTCCTCAGAGATATCACCATAAAGAAATGCATTCTTCACATCCATCTGATCGACTTCCCATCTCTTGGTTTCTGCAATGGAAAGTGCCAAACGTATGGAATCGATCTTCGTTACTGGAGTGAAGGTCTCATCATAGTCAATGCCATGCACCTATTGAAAGCCTTTGGCAACTAGACTAGCTTTGTATCTGCTAATCTCTCCATATGTTGCACTCTTGATCTTGTAGACCCATCTGCACCTAAAAATTTTCCTTTCAGAAGGAAGGGGAACTAGATCCCAAGTATGGTTTTCAAGGAGGGAATTTTACTCTTCCTACTTGGAAGATTCCCAAAAGGGATTTCTAGTAGCCTCACCATAAGACTGTGGATCTAAATACTGAACCAAGAAAATATTCCTAGGTGGCAATGGTTCAATGGAAGTGAGTGCAAGAGGAGGCTCCTCAAAATCAAATTGAGTCCTCCTAGTATCAGTTGTATCACCAACAAGATCCCCTACATCATGAAGAGTAGTCTAGGCCCACTTGGGCCTTGTTGGTCACTATAATTGCTTAATTAATTTTTTTTTTGTTTGTTAATTTGTGCAGGACCTGCGATTAACCTGTGGCTTGAGAAACCGCGACTCAGGGGCATCTAAGCCATCAAAATCACCCGGGGATCGCACCCGGCCTAAGCCACACCAACCCTTAGCATGGTTGGATTTTTTGTCCCCGCAGGTTTCGAACCGGTGACTTTAACATCACGGAGTGGCTTAACAACACACTCCGTCACCGACTGTCCTACACCTCGGGGACAATTGCTTAATTAATTTTAAACAACCAAGTGAAACATAAATTATCAACCCAGGGAAGTATTTTATTTCAAAGATAGCCACGCACTGTATATGCTCAATTCCAAAAGCAGCTTAGTGTTGTAGTAAAGAAATTATACTAATTATTTCTGCTAAAGCTCTGAATTAAATCACAGGAAAGTAACCTCCCTATTGCAATTCTTTAAAGATCAATCTAAGAATCCTGGATTACATTAAAATAACACTTGCAATGGAAAAGAACATCTATTCTGCAATCAGAGAACAGGACCCTTACTCTCAAACAGAGACTTCAACATTAACACTATTTTCATGAAAACAATCAACTCTATCTAATAGAGAACAAAGCACTTAGTTCCTTTCTGTCTAAGCAGGAGCTTTGAGCCTTTCTTTCTGAGAAGGGATCCCTAACCCAGTCTCTGGCTAATACCAAGGGAAATCTACAGAGAACAGGATGTTTTGGTTCTTTCCTTTCCGAGTAGGAACCCTTGATCCGATCCCTAGCTAACACACTTGCAGAGGTAAAGGAAACCTACAGAAGATAAGGTGTTGTAGTTCCTTTCTATCTGAGAAGGAACACCTTAACCAAATCCCTGGCTAGCACACTTGCAGAGGTAAATGAAACCTACAGAAGATAAGGTGTTGTATCTCCTTTCTATCTGAGCAGGAACACCTTAACCAAATCCCTGGCTAGCACACTTGCAGAGGTAAATAAAATCTACAGGAGACAAGTAGTTGTAATCCCTTCCTGTCTGAGTAGGAACCCCTTAACCAAATCTCTGCTAGCACACTTGTAGCAATAAATGAATTCTACAGAGGTTATGATATTCCGATCCCTTTCTGTCTGAGCAGGGACCTTTAACCAATTCTTTGCTAGCCTCATAAAATCATCACACAAGATTGCTGATAAAAAGAATTACAAATTCCATTCAATAACTAAGATAGAGTCAGTAGTGTTTCAGCAAAGCGGAATCCATTAAAAACAGTGTTTCAGCAAATGACAGTTAAATAAAACGTAAACAGAAATTATACTAACACACTTCTATCTAATGGGTGAATCTTGTGATGAAGGTGGGCCCTCCCTTCTCACAAGATTCCCCTGAAATGGGAAAGCTTAGAGACGAATGATCAAAGCAGTCTTATATTCATCTGTTGAAATATCACATTACAAATTGAAGGAATAGAACACGTCCCGCTTCTCTGGAGTTGCTTCAATACATCAAAACTTGGATATCTCGAATGGTGATTTCCTCTGATTTAAAGAGGAAATCCCTTCGATACAATCATTACAATGCATATTTGAATCCTATCCTAGATCAGATCTTCTTTCTAAATCAACATAGGATGTCCTGGTTTCACGCAACCGAATGCTATTACAGGAACTGAGCGAGGTATTGCTGTTACGGCTGGTGTAACAACTTCTTCTCATCGTTGTTGATGTTTTTTCAGCATTGCAATTTGCGGGTTGTTTCAGCCACATGAATTGTGCTCTAACTGCGTTGACTGTTGACTTGTGGCGACTTCCTTTTGTTTCAGCATCGCCGGTTCTGGCAGTTTCTTCTGTGTTTCAACATCTGCAATTCTGGTCTGTGTAATAGCTCCATGTTTCAGCATCTTGCGACCTCGAACTATGTAGCAGCTCCTTGTTTCAGCATCTGCGACCTCGGACTGTATAGTAGCTCTGTGTTTCAGCATCTACGACCTCGGACTGTTTAGCAGCTCCGTGTTTCAGCATCAGTTATGTGTTTCAGCAACGACGACCTTGGACAGTTCTGTGTTTCAGCAATAGGCCTTGAATGCAAATCTGCAGTTTTGGACACTTATGCATTTCTAATCATTGGTTAAGTACGAGAGTGATGTAAAATATTATGAAAAACAGATTAAACATATAGTAATGAGAAAGGACGTTGTATACCTTGGAATGATCAGATGAAGTGATATTATGAATCTAAATACAAGTGATGAAGGGTATAATAATGGAAAAAAGTATAGGCAAAAAGGTGCATTGTGTGGTCCTAACATCCCCCCCAACTCAAGGTGTTGCATGTCCTCAGGCAACTCACTCTGAATCAGAGGCTTGATACCGGCTCTGATCGTGTAAATTACTCAAGCTGTAGCTCCGGGCGGTACTGTCTATTGGCGTTTTGAACCCTTGCACTTCCTGCAATCTTTGCCACACTGTTGTTTCTGCCTTTTTAGGCAGCTTATAACTGACTTGATATGTTTCTATTGGCAGCCAGAGGAGGGGGAAGTAAAATTTGTATCTTATCCAGTTTTCAGCACAATGTCGAACACACTGGATGTAGCTGGGTACCCTTGAAATTGCTGCTTCTAAGTTGGCCGRACCAAAAGGATTGTGYTGTTGTCTCTTTTCTGTGGATTGCTGCCAAAACAGGTTRTTGGCCTGGAGGGCAGGAATCTCYATGGYABTGATGMTKTGYTGACATTCTTRGAGCACTACTGACTRTARCTGTTGRACATGCTCAGTCACCCCTRGTTTCTTTAAGACCTCATAATATTCTGAAATGAATYTGGCTGCCCTCTCTRGTTCTGGTCTAATCCAGAGGAGTTTATTGTCCTCATTGTGCTTGGCAGCCAAAAAGTCGCTCTGCCATAAAATTTGATTATGAAGAAAAGAAGTGAATGCTCGAAGTTGAACATCTCCACCAAGAGGATTTATATTGAGCAACCCGTTTTCGGGAATAGCCTCATTATGGAAGTATGCTTCACATAAGAGGTGTTGATCCCTGGTGGAGGCAGCTAGGAAAGTCTTGAAAAAATCTGTTGGTTGTATTACTTCATGGGATTTTCCTTCTAAAATTGATTTAATTTGGAACCGTGTGAGTCTCTCCAAGAAAAATAAAGAATAGTTACAACATGGTTTTCTTTGTGGCCATTAGTGTTTGCATCAGATCAAAGATCAGGACCAGTCTACCTTTTAAATCTCTGTTCTTCTTCTTGAGCTCTCGAACTTCCTGGTGTGTCAGGTCCAATGCTTCCCAATTTGAGAAGGTGTGATTCATCCAGGTTTGCCTGTGTACTTGTAGATGTTGGGACTGTGTCTCAGCATACTCCTTCTTCCACTTTTGTATCTCTGTGTGCTCATCCCATGGCCGAGTTTGTGTTTCAGCATTAGCAGTAGTGGGATTAGGCAAGGTTTGGGTAGATTGTTCCTTGGAAGTGGAGAGATTGACTTGACTGGGAGGTATGACTTCCTTGATGGGCACTGTTTGTACAGCCTTGTTGACGGAAGTAGGGACTTCTCTTTTGATCCTGGAAGGGCCTGCTGGTTCTTGTGTTACAGTAGGTTCAGCCTTGATTTTTCTAGGGCCTGCTGATTCTTGTGTTGCAGCAGGTGCAGTTTTGACTTCAAAAGGGGAAGGAGTGGGGGTTGCTCCTGGTATTAGGACCTAAATTATCTTGTATCCTGCTTGATGGTAAATATCGCCACATTGGCAACACATGTATTCTTTGCATATGCTTTCTGTGGTCTGCTTTGACAAGATTGTTGTTCTCTCTAAAGCGTACTGATTTAATTCTTTTTCATATGCCTCCTTTGCCCTGGCTAATTCTTGCTGATATGCTTCCAACTGAGACTTTAAAAACTCGTTTTCTTCCAAGACATCGACCAATATTGGTTTGGATTTAGAGGTGACTGGTTCTTGTGTGGCAGTCACAGTCTCACGAGCTGATGTTTGTGGCGCAGCCACAGGAATGGAAATTGATACTTGTGAATCAGCCTCGTGGTGTAAGGAGAGTAGTGTTTCAGTACCCTCAACCTCTGATTCCTGCATGTCAATTTGAATATCAGTGGGTGGTTCTTGTGTTTCAGCCACTGAATGGGTGGCTGGTTTTTCAGCCATGTTGCTTGATGAAGGAGGTGTTGTAGCATCCTGGGCCTGTGATTCCCGAAATTCAATTTCAACATCAGTGACTGGTTCTTGTGTTACAGCCACTGGATGGGTAGCTGGTTGTGTTTCAGCTTCTTTATTGAAAACAAATGATGTCTGGGCGTCTGATTCCTGTAACTCAATTTCAATGTCAGCAGCTGGTTCTTGTGTTTCAGCCGTGGATGTTTCCTGTGTTTCAGCCATGGCTGGTTCTTATGTTTCAGCCACTGAGTGGGTAATTGGTTCTTGTGTTTCAGCTACCCTGTGTGAGACAGATGGTGTTACAGTTTCTGGGGTGTCTGGTTCTTGAGTTGCAGCGCCCATGGTTGGAAGAGTCAAAGATCCCAGGGTTTGGGAAGTTGAAGATGTACGGCGTATCAGTTGAATAGGTGGGGTGTCTAGGGTAGTGGTCATAAGAGGTGGCCTCATTGAGGCTCTTGTCCGCTTTTTGCGCAAGAAGGGTGGAAAAGGGGCAGTCTGCTTTCGTTTTTGTGGAGGTCTTTTCTGACTGATAGAGTAGGGAACATTTTCTGGTTCAGAGTCATCACTAAGAATATAAAGGGTGGGAGTGGATGACTCTGGTAGAGTATGTGGTGGATTAGGTGGGGTAGGGGAAATGACTGGACTGGTTGGTTCTGTGGGCGGGATATGGGGTACTTCGGGGACGTCTAGGGGGTTTTGTTGTTGCTGCTCCTGGGGAATTTCAGCAGCTGGTTGAGGGTTTATAGGTGGGTTATTTACTGGGGGGTTTTGTTGGGAAAAACCCCTTTGAATGAGTAATTGGACAAGACGATGGTGGGTAAGTGATAGGGTTGGATCTTTTTCCTTTTGACAGTATGGTACCATATTTTTCAAACAGCCCAGTAAATAATAAGGGATATTGACCCGTCTATTATGCCTTAAATGAGAAAGCAGAAGGATTTCATGCTGATACACTACCTGATATCGTCCTTCGCATGTCAGGTAACGCTTGATGAATCTCGTGACTTCCGGCCATGGAGGTGGTAGTGAACTGAGCTGAACGCCTTTGCCCTTCAATATAATTCTCTCCTCAGGCAGGAAGAAGTTCTGTTGGACATCCCTGATAATATGATTTTGACTGAATATTCGAGTGTCGTCGGTTGGAAGGCCTGAGACCTCTGCTATGTCTTCCTCTGTTACGGATATGCGAACCCCGTCGACGACAGAATGGTCCCCCTGCAGATTCAAGACAAATTGCAGGACCTGTTGTTCATTATACCACTGGAGTCTACGGAAGTAATTAAGCCACCCTGCCTGTTCGAAGATTTGATATGCTACTAGATAACGTTCGAGCAATGCTGTGGTGGTAGGCTCATTCCTTATGGAAAATCCTCCCATGGCTACTAGCTTAGTAAAATACAACGTCGAGAGTTTGTGTATCAGCTCTGCACAGAGTGAATTTCCGAGGGACTACATGCAGGAATAGTGATGAAATGCACGGAAAGGTGGTGAAATGGGATGATGGCGGTGAGATTGGGTGAAATGATGGTATCGCGGATTTGACGTGTACTTCCCCTCCCGTCAAGTGTGGTTATTACTAATTGTACTTGAATGGTCATAACGATGCATAATATTTCTCATTAACTATAGCCTAACTGAATTACATAAAATTTACATACCTCGCCTTACCATTTGATTCGTTCAGCCAACCAGATATCATGCCTATCCGTGGTGTTGCTGTTTAGAAGGTCGAACTATAATCTGAGGGCGTAAAAGCTTGCTGACGGACGATGGTGAAAGACCGGTGTTTCAACAACAGATAAGGATGGAACAATTGTTGTAGATGAAGAACTGCTGATGACTGGTGTTTCATTATCGGAGAAAAAATGAAAACGTGCTGAGCGGTAGTGCTTCAACATCGGGAAGAAGTCGAACATGCTGAATAGTGGTGTTTCAGCATCATGAAGAAAATTCAAACGTGCTGAACAATGGTGTTTCAGCATCATGAAAAAGAATGATAAAGGGTTGCTGACAATGGTGTTTCAGCAATGGAAAGAGGCGAAATAATTGCTAGATGGAATTGTTTCGTCGATGATGGAGGGTGAGAAAAAAAAGGGTTGCTGATAATGGTGTTTCAGCAACAAAAGGAAGAAAGTCGAAACAAGTGCTGGACGGAGTTGTTTCGGCAATGAAAATAGTGAGAAAGTGGCGGGTTGGAGAGTTTGGGAGTGGGAAGAAATGAAAAATACTGAACAGTGGTGTTTCAGCATCGGGAAAAATGATGAAAGGTTGCTGGTAACGGTGTTTCAGCAACAGAAGGGAGAAAGGCGAAACAAGTGTTGGACGGAGTTGTTTCGGTAAAAATGATGAGGAAACGACGGACTGGAGTGTTTTGGAAATGGGAAGAAATGAAAAGTGCTTAACAGTGGTGTTTCAGCATCGGAAAGGAAGTCACCAGTGTTCCTCAGCGGTGTTTCAGCATCGTGAAAATCAGCCTTGCTGTGCCGCGATGTTTCAGCATCGTGAAAGCTTGTCTCTTTGAAGAAAAATCGGCCTTTCTTGTGCTTTGATCGGGATCCTGCAAAAATCGGCTGTAGAACGATATTTCTTGACAGGGATTATTAGTAAATGAAATATAATCTAATCTAATCTAATACTAAAGGAAATTTTAAAAGAATTAATTGTTACTAGGGGTAGAAACCCCCTCAACGAAAAGAAAATGAGCGTCTGCCATGCATGTAGTCTTAAAATATTCTTTAGAAATAGGTTTCTGGTACAGACGGAGTCAATGACCATTTACAAGTAACGGAGTTCTGGAGTCATCAATTGTAAGGAGCCTTACTGTTCCATTAGGGAAAACTGTGTCGACTTCGTAAGGTCCTAACCATCTTGTGCACAGTTTCCCTTGAAATTCTTTGAACCGGGAATCATACAGTAGAGACCAATTACCTTTTTGGAACT
>ML784360.1:182317-198561 GCA_009831015.1 Picea engelmannii
TTGTATGGTTCAATGATATAGTGCATGTATTGAATGAGTTTGATGTTGGTTATTAATATTTTTTCTGAGTTATTTATTCAAAGTCTACATACTCATGATAACATGTGGTGCCTAACATATTCATATTTATACTCTCATATATTGGGAAACTCTTAACTTGAATCATGAGGTCGCTAATCCTTTCTATGTGCCAGATATTAGGTGCATGAAGCTATTATGATACTTATTTAATCCAAATCATGGATGATTTCCTTCAAAAAAACTCTCCTCTTCATTTTATTCACTTTTAGTTCTTGTTAATAAGTTTTCTTAAAGATAAGGAAATATTGTGTTTCTCATGTATTGGAGCATTTCCTTTTAATCACATAACTGATTTCATCTCTTTTTATGGTTGTAGGAACAAGTTAATGTGATATCCTTTATTCACAATTGCTCTAGACGTGATACGCATGTGGTGGAATCCTTTGATCTTCTTCCCCTTTTATCCTTCCCTTTCTTTATTGAGTTTTACCTTCTAACTAAACCTCATAGTTAGATTATGTTGTTTGATATCTTTCCAACAATTTTAACCATACTTAAATTACAGTTCTGAATCAAAAGTTGTGGATTCCTGAACTTTCCAAGTCTTCACTCACTTTTCCTCACCCCATTTCCACGTGGCACCCACAAGGCCCTCCTCTCACTTGTGTCACCCTACATGGCACTGATGTGGCACCTACCACCTATCCTCATCATTTTCAAGATTTATCTTGGTTCTTCTATCCATCCTACACCAATTCCTCCAATGGTGATGCCCTATACCTTATCTTCATCAGAACTATGTTGTTCTGCAGTACTTGGGCATTGTGATCCCATAATCCAACTATGACACCACATGTCCACCTTCATCATCGGTGATCCCACTTCATCGACACTCCTTCCAACCTTAATCCCTCTCTCCAGACCTTTGATCGCTATCTTCCGAGGATGGACCCACTCTGAGGAACGACCAAGATCTCTCTTCCGATAGATACAAGGGATAACATTACCCTCATCTTCTCCCAGTCAAACTTAGGAGGCATGGAACCTCATCTTGGCTAAATTTGTTTAAATTTTCCTAATTTGTTACTATTTTGTTTTATTAATTTTTGTAAATATTTTTTTTAATTATGTATATATATTTTATGTTATCTGTTTTTTATTTTAATTTTAATTTATTTTAATTTTAATTTTATTTTGTTGGGTTATTTTGTAAATATTTTTATCTTATTTGTTTTATTTAAAAACATTTATATTGTATTTTTAATTATTTTTTATAAACTAACCTAATTAACATGTACGTATTTTTTGTCAAATAAATAAAAATAAAAAATGAAATGAAATGAAATAGAAAATCAAATTTCTAATTTTGATTTATTTTTTACCTTTTTATTTACTTTTCATTTTCTTTACTTTTACACACAAAAAAAAAACTAAGTTATATATAGTCTAACCTTATTATTTTCCCCTTTCCCACCTAAAAGTATTCCCACCTCCTACTTTGTAGGGTTCCCTATCATATATGGATTTCCTATTTTCTAGGGATTTCCCATATTATAGGGATTTCTATTATTAGTCCCTGCCATAGGCATATAGGGACTATAGTGGTCGATAATTCGTTGAATTCATATTAGTTTGTCCTTTGACCACAAATATTTTCATAATTTCTATTATTGGAGCTAGGGAACTAAAAACATTGATTTTAATATACTAAAATGTACCATATATGCAGTGATCTGATTGGATAACAAATTTGAGGTCTTATTGTTGGCTTTGTTATTCCCAATGTTTTATATGTTAATATATCCAAAAAAAATTATCGTGTACAGTCCTTTTGAATAATATATTTTTCCTATGTATTTCTTGAAGGTGGATTAATGCTAGCATTAGTTCAAATGTTTGTCTTAGCATTTTCTGCTAGCTAAATTTATCCCAATGTTTGATATGCTAGCATATCCAAAGTTTGTCCTTTCAATACATTCTCTACTATTCGAACTATTGTTACATAAATTATAATATAATAAATTTCTTTTGGTACGTCATAGACCTACCACATTGCATTTTGTATTAAATGTTTATAGAGCATTTTCTGACAGACTTAAATGTTTACCTAACAGTCTTAGCACCGTTGAATATTTACTCAGCAGGCTTGTTACAATACATTTTCTTCCATTTTTTTATTTTATATGCAATGTTCTCTGTAGTCAATTTGGGCTATATTGTGCTTTAGCATCATTGTTGGCTCACTGGTTCATGCTTGCTTCTTGCATCTCCATTGATTTCTTATTTGTTTGTTGTTGTTGTTGTTGTTGTTGTTTGATTGTTTGTCTTGTAGAAGTTTACACATTTGGGGTTCTACAACCATGATTGGAATTGCGACATTCCTAGTGGACTAGTTGTTGCTTGCTTCTTTATTTGTTGGATGTTGTTTATTGTTGTTTGATTCGACTTTGCAGGATTCAGGTCCTGCGGTTACAGTTGGGCCTTCTGGTGCTTCTTAAATGGGTTGTTATTTGTTGCTTTCTCTTGTTTGCCTAAGGTTTGCAATGTTGGGGTGTTGCATCCGTAGTTGGATCTATTGTTACTTCTATAGTTGACTCCCCATAAAATACTATTAAGATAAAATAACATACAAAATTTTGCAGTCGATGTAAATTGCATTTCTTGCACCTTCAACCAGAGTTCATTGGCCTCCAACTATATTTCATAGTTGGTGATGTTTTTTCCATGGTTTATGTCTTACTATGGTTTCATATTTATGAGAGTAAGTCTTGTTTTCTGCGCGATATAGTTGTTCTCTTCCTTTTTTTTCCCTCTTGTAAACTTTCCCATTTTTTACCTTTTGCTCTTCCGCTCTATTATGCCTTTTTGTTTCTATACTTTCTCATGTTTTTGTGCTCATGGGTTCCCGGTGTGGTGAACTAAAAAATCATTATCTCCATATATATCTTCACATCATGATTTTGAACGACCATCGTTGGTTGCATACTTATCCAATTTTATGAATGTGGCTTTGCGGATAGGTGCTATCGAACTTTGGTAGCTTGTGTTCGGTGTATACATTTTGCACCTAGAAATTTTGTGCTCTACAATTCGACCTTACACTCCTCGAACTCGCAACCATGCCTCTTCCTACAATGAGTTTCACTATCCGACCTACCTTTCCATAATTAGTCGAGTTTACCAGACAATCTTGGCACCGTTGAATGTTTACTCAGCAGGCTTGTTACAATACATTTTATTCGGTTTATTTTATTTTATATGCAATGTTCTCTATAGTCAATTTGGGAAATATTGTGCTTTAGCAGCATTGTTGGTTCACTGGTTCATGCTTTCTTCTTTCATCTCCACTGATTTCTTATTTTCCTATTGTTGTTGTTCTTGTTTGCATGTTCGTCTTGTTGCAGTTTGCAGGTTTGGGGTTCTGCAAACGTGATTGGAACTGCGACATTCCTGGAGGACTGGTTGTTTCTTGCTTATTTGTTCGTTGGATGTTGTTTATTGTTGTTTGATTCAACTTCGTAGGGTTCCGGTCCTATGGCTACAGTTGGGCCTTCTGGTGCTTCTTAACTGGGTTGTTATTTACTTCTTGCTCTTATTTTCCTAAGGTTTGCAATGTTGGGGTGTTGCATCCACAATTGGATATGTTGTTACATTGTTTTTCATTTGACTCCCCATAAAATACTATTAAGATGAAATAACATACAAAATTTTGGAGTTGATGTAAATTTCATCTCTTGTGCCTTCAACCAGAGTTCGTTGTCCTCCAACTATATTTCATAGCTGGCGATGATTTTTCCATGGTTTATGTCTTACTATGGTTTCATATTTATGAGAGTAAGTTTTGTTGTCTGAGCGATATAGTTGTTCTCTCCCTTTTTTTTCCTCTTGTAAACATTCTCGTTTTTTACCTTTTGTTCTTCCACTCTATTATGTGTTTCTGGTTCTATACTTTCTCACGTTTTTGTGCTCACGGGTTCCCGGTGTCGCAAACTAACAAATTGTTATCTCCATCTATATATTCACATCACAATTCCAACCGACCGTCATTGGTTGCATACTTAGCCAATTTTATGAATGCGGATTCACAGATAGGTTCTATTGAACTATGGTAGCTTGTGTTTAGTGTATACATATTGCACCCAAAAATTCCATGCTCTACAATTCGACCACACACTCCTCAACCTCGCAAACGTGCCTCTGACTACAATGAGTTTGTCTATCCAACCTACCTTTCCATACTTAGTCAAGTTTTCAAAGTTTGGCGGGTTGATGCCTTTCCAGTTTCAGAAAATTTTAAAAGCATTTGTCGCACCCCTCCATCCCCAGTACCTTCTTCCCTTCCCAATAGACATTAATTATTCTTTCAAAAGTCACAACCGATTAGAGAGGTTCGAAAATATTGGCTTTAATAAGTGGAAATCTCAAGGACATCTCCCATTAAAATGAATAGACAGGCAAATATTATGGGATCTGGTAATTTCTTTTGCCTACATTTTGAATTTGCAAATATATATATATATATATATATATATATATATTGGCTCTTTTAGTTTTTTAAAGGCTTCATCATATTAACAGTGAAATACTGTAATACCTCACTGTTCTTTGTCAAATTTTGTTTGTTGTCCTCTAGATGTAGTTACAGACTCTGTTGACGGGCGTAATTGACACACCGTCAACCGAGAGGTCAAATCCGGACCGAGGTTCTCTAAATAACCCAGTCCGTTTGGAATGAAATGACCTAACGAGTTTAATGGTTTCATTGGACAACTAAAGTCCTAACAATAATGAAAGTAATTTATGAAGCTATGATACTAAAGATATAAATTTAATACTTTATGAATGTCAAAATAGAAATATGGATATGTGCATATGATTATGAACAATGTAAATACAACTTGCAAGATTTACATGATATCTTGCGAAATAAATGTTTTTGAAAGTGTTTATAAAGTAGATAAAAAAAGCACATACATTTTATGTTTTTTTTTTAATATTTAAAATCTAAAGAACTAAAGAATACTAATCAAACACAATTGAAATAAGAATAAATAAATAGTCAAAGCTATTTTAAGCTATTCTTATTTCATTAATAAATTGTTTAAAAAACATTGCGAGTAAACTAACCTGTAATTAATCAATTAAAATGAGTTTATGTCCCTACGCAATTCAAGCTCCTAGTTGTCCTTCCTATGAGGAAAACCTATAATAGAATGGTGCTAACACTCCCAGAACAAACTCAACGGTGTTTTGGAACAATAATATAATAGTAAACCGATAAATATACAGATCTGGTGATCTTATAATGATGAACACTTATAATAAAAAAAACTTAATACAAAGCATTCATGTAATACATCATCCAATATCCAGCATAAATCCATGATATTTAAATGAAATATTGATCACAGATATAATGTAGAACAACAAATTACAAACATAATTAAAGTGCTAAATAATATGAAATATCATATGATGATAAGACTAAAGTTGTATAAACATATTAACATTTCATAAGATAAAGGCAAAACATAATGGGTAAGTGCCACGCTGGTCTAAATCCAAGGAGTGAACAAATTCTCCATATCAGTCTTGAAAGTCATATGTCCATAATGTGTCAAAAACCAAAGATGTCCTCACTACTAAGAGTGACCATTATTTAAACTAGTTCAGGATTCAGATGCTCTTATCATACAAGGTAGATCTGAATCCACAAAAATTAGATAATATTACAAAAATAGTGAAACTAGAAACCAATAAACCAAAGTTTTATAAACATAAAAGGGCATAAACTATTGAATCATTGAGAGTATGATTCAAGGTATTTTCTCCATGCACTGAACATCATAATCATCCATTTACTGTAGATAGCAAAACCGATTTGATATTCAGATAAAAATACTAATTATTATTCAAAAGAGACTAGCTACATAATCATAGATTTTGTATCTAGTCTTATTATTAGCAAAAGAAATTAAATTAAATATCCCTATTTTGAATTTTCATAACAAAATGGAATAAAATCAAAACAAAATCATTTTACAATTAGAAATTAGCAAAAGAAGGATCTGACAGTTCATAATTTATAATGGATTTGAAACAGGTTGTGTTTTTAATCATTATATTCCCAACCCTTTTGAATATTTTGTTTTCCCTCTCTGTGTGTGCCTTCAAGTCAAGGTTCTCTCATTCCAATAGATCATTCTAAGTAGCCAAGCATTTAAATTGAGCCTGCAAGAGAGAAATATCTCTATAATAACGCTCTATCCAGTCTAAGAAACTGTCACAGTGCACTAGGGTAATTTTAGACCGATGTGGAATACAGTCAGTGACGGGTGCTTCATGTATCCCTGTGGCTTCTTCCAGGTCGTGACCATTTCTGACAAAACCTTCTTTGCCTCTAAGACACGGGGGTAATTTAGACATGAATTCATACTTTTCAACCTGGGTAACAACCTCTTTCCTGGGACACTGATTTTATGGGTCTTCACGAGCCAAGAAATCGTTTATGTCTCGATCTGAACACTAATCATTGATCTCGATCGTAGCGATCAATCTCATATGATCACTCTTTCGATTTCTCAGGTTCCTAGAAATCAATCGACCAAAATTCTTATTCCTAAAATTTAAATCTAAGTTGTGTTGGTTCTTTCCCGTGCATAATTTCTTCACAACGGGTTTCTTATTATTGTTCAAATTAGATTTGTTCATAGGCACAGGCTGATATTTCCCTTTTAATTCATCAATTACCTATTCCAAATATATTCTAGATGAAAACATACATGACAATTTCTTATCCACAGGGGTTTCATCAACAATAGAAGTTGGTTCACTAAATTTGGAGCCATCAAGTGAATTGAAAGCCTCGCCTTCGGTCACTGTGTTAGCGATATTTCTTGTATAAGGGGGATATAATGCAAATGAAGGGGTAAAAACCCACTTGTCCAAAGTTTCGAGCGACGATGCACCCATGATAAGCAGCAAGAAAGACCGAGCGATCCAGATTTGCACGCCCAGATCGACGGCGCACAGCAAATTCCGGACCCCCCTTGCCTTTTGACCTTTAAGCAAGGGGGGGGGGGGTCTGGAATCGGGGGCGCACCTCTCCGATGGTCCAGATGAGCGCGCCCAGATCAACGGAGATGAAGACCATTCCGGACCCCCCCCCCTTTCTGCCTTTAAGCCGAGGGGGGGGGTCCGGAATTGTGGGTGCATCTTCCAACGACTATGATCAAAGCACCCAGATCAACGGCATCGCACGAACCGCATCATCCTCAGCTTCTCTGTGCTTAAGCACATGTGGGTCCCTCTCCCATCATATCACTTTCCGACCACCTTTCTCCGGTTGACATGTGTCATCTTTCCACCTCTTTTCTATGGTCTACGTAGCCTCCTGTTTTCTCATCATCAATATATCACCTGCCACGTGTTTTCCTCCCTTCCACATCAGCCTCCCCTTAAAAGTATCCATCACATCGATCCTTCCTCCTTCTTCGCCTATCGCATCTCGCCATCTGTTCCCCCCTGGAATCTCTCTCTCTCTGTTGTCACGGCCTCGTCGCTCTGTTCCTGCGTCCCACCTTCCGTGCTGTTCGCCCCGCACATCCTTGAGCCAGTCGGTTATTCCAGGTGGCCGCATGAGATGCCCTCCACATCCCGAAATGCTGAGTTGTTCGGGCCGTTCTCAATCCCAAGAAGCAGTTGGTGGTGGTTAGATATCACCTCCGCATTAATGGGAAAGCACGACCATGAATTTAAGGCACGTCGATTCGCCGTTGAAACTGTCAAACAATTAAGATTGCGTCTGACATTAGTTGCACGATATTTTAGATGTTGACTGTCAGAAGCCATGCAGATGCAATACTTTCAATGCATTTTCTTGGTTCCGCTGCTGTTGTTGTTCTGAGTATATGTAGGCATTTTTTCCATTTTTGTATCTATCGATGGTAGAGCTAAGCTCCCGACTGTAAAGTTTCAGCAATACTCTGGTTTCCTGGTTATGCCTCTGTGTTTGAGACTTCTTAGTTTGTAACAAACAGTTTCCTTTCTTTTCCATCTTTGTTTCATCCTTGCTGGAGGGTTCACAGTTGAAGGATTCACGTGGACTTAACAATCTTGTTGCGATAAAGGATTTGTCGCGGCATCTTTGTATTCTCTGGTATGTGTGTTTGAATGTAAAAGGATTTTGTGTTCGAATACATTTCTTCCTCAGTATGTGATGAACCTGATGTTTATTATGGATCTTTGCACTCTTCTTGCATAAGTCTTCCACCTACTCACCCTTTACTACGACTCATTGTTTGGAGTTTATCAAGACCTCACTCGTTCATGCATGCCTGGTCTGGTTTCTGAGTTGACACGATGATGTTCTGAGTTTTCCTCCATTTGATCACCCTTTAAACAAACCGTGACATTAAAACTGATGGGCTTCGGGCTCTGCTCCTGCTAGAAATCCAGGAGTGACTTCCGAACGCCAACATTTCTGGCGTCGTTTCCAGGGACGAAGTTGAAGATTTTCCCTGGGCAGAACGACAATGATTAACTGATTTATGAAGGTGCATTAGATATCAGAACTTGAAGATTGCTACTGTGCACCTGGCAACTCCACTATGACGACTCCATTGGGGAGAACCCGTTCTATCAGCTGTGGCTTTGAGAGGTAGACACACGAGGTCTAATCCACATTTGCCTTTAGCCACACCAGAGGAAGACTTGGAAGCCGCGCGCAGAAAAGGAAAGAGAGCTGCAAAAGAAGTTTTTGTTGATGAAAAGGGTAATACGCCCTCCCCTTCTGTGAGAACTCCATTTTCAGATTCTCAGTTTCCTAGTCGTCCTTCCTCTGAAGTTTCCCGTTTTCTGAACTTTGGGAGTGTTCCTACTGAGTTTCCCCCTCCTAGTATAGTATTAGAGGGAGAGATCCTTGTCACTCCCCTATCAAGAGGTTTCACTACTCCTCCTTTGATTACTACTGCTGCGCAGAGAGAAGCACCTGTGCACTCAAGTCCCTTAGACTTCTCTCTGTTTTCTCCGTCATCTCCTGTGAGGACCTCTCCTCTTTCCTCACCTGTTCACACTCCTTGTCCTCCGAGTTCTCCTCCACTCAACGTCCCTATGGCTGGTGCTAATCCCCCACAGAACAGAATGGATGCTATAGTAGCTGCTAGATATGCTCCTTTGGTCCTGCCTCATCCAATGAACCCTCTCCCTGCCGGAGACTACTTGAAGTATATGCCCAAGTTTACAGGGGAGGGAAACATAACTGCAGAAGAGCACTTGGCTACTTTTTACAGTTATGCAGACAACCTCAATATCGAAAATGAAGACGTCTGGATGAGAGTCTTTGCCCAGAGCTTAGATGGTGAGGTCAGAAAGTGGTTCAGGGGACTGGCCCCAAGATCCATAGCTGGGATTGAGGCTATGGATAATGTTTTCCTGAGACAGTGGGGGGATAGAAAATATTACATATATTATATGACTGAGTTTGGGTCCCTGAATAAGCAGGAAGGGGAGTCAGTCTCTGACTTCTCCAAAAGATTCAATAAGATGTATAACAAGATTCCTGCAGAAATAAAGCCTTCGGAAGCATCTGCTCAAATCTTGTATGCTAGTGCATTTGACCCTGATTTTTGTCTCATATTAAGAGAAAGGAGAGCCACCTCTCTAGCTCAGATGCAGGATGCAGCTATAGAAGTGGAATCCAACATATTAGCAGCAGACAGACTGAGGAGCAAGGCCAACACAGACAGAAGAAAAGGAAAATCAGAAGCCTCGACTTCTGACCCCACCATCTCTGGATCATCATTTCCCCACCCTCAAGTAAATGAGCTGACCCAGCTGGTGAACGTGCTAAAAGAAGAGATGGAGATATTAAAAACTGAAAGAAAACAAATGAACAAAGGCCCTCAGAACACCGAGAACAGAGGAGGTTTCAGAAGGCCAAACACTTTTGCTCCCCCAACTATGCACAAAGAGAAGGAAAGAGATAGAGATGACCAAAGAATTCAGGATCCCTTCCAGAACAACTTCGTAGCTGATGAAGGAGAAAGAGAAGCAAACGAGCCTGAGTCTAAAATTCATAGTGTAGAGGTCACTCCCCCTTTCCCTCATCTGACCAATACAGTGTATGAGGAGTCCCTCCTGAGCAGTCAACTGAACGAATTGAGCAAGGGTGATAAAACTGGCAGTGGCCGAGGCAGGTATAACCTGAGATCAGATAAGAGGGCAGCAACACATGATGTTCTTGAGTCATCCACCAGAGCAGAGAAGCCTGCTGACGAGGTAGCAGACAACCACAAAGGTAAGAAGGCCCAACCTCTCTCCCCTATCATTCAAAATCATGCTCCTGAGATTAGAGAAATTCCAAAGCTCACATCTTCCTTTAATTTTGAGCATGAAATTCAAAAGATCAGAATCCCTATGCCCCTCACTGAATTAATCAAACACGGGGAATTCAAAAAACACTTCTCCGACCTGTTGAAATCTAAAGCCTCTGGCCTTTCCACAGACTGCATAAACCTCCAAGATGAAATGCCTGCAGTAGTCCTAGGTCCCATGGTAGAGGACAGAGATGATTCATCCCCTCCCTTCTACACCTCCCTGAATATACATGACAAGGTGCTACATAATTGCTTAATGGATTCAGGAGCCTCCCACAACCTCATGCCTAAAGTCATCATGGAAGAACTAGGACTAGAAGTCACCAGAGCCTATCATGACCTCTATTCCTTTGACTCTAGGAGGGTGCAATGTCTGGGAGTTATTAAGGACCTGGTGGTTTCCCTATTTCAGCTGCCCATGAAAAGCATGGTCATGGATATAGTGGTAGTTGATGTTGCCCCCAAGTTTGGCATGCGGTTGTCAAGGTCTTGGATTAAGAGACTTGGAGGGACTTTACAGATGGATCTCACGTATGCCACTATCCCGGTCTTTGGGGGGGAAAATAGGAGATTGTACAGAGAAGCCCAGCTAGCCTACATAGTCAGTGATGAAGCAAACCCCACTAATCATCCCATCTATTCCCTAGACACTGACTTAGGATCTAGCTTATTACAGCTCACTGATGAACCTGAGACCCCTGTACAGATCAGAAAGCAGCCCAGTCCTGATCAGGGGATGCATCCTTCAACCACCTCTATTTGGAAGATGTTCTTTGATGGAGCCTCGTCCGGTATAGGTGCAGGTGCAGGGGTGGTATTCAAATCTCCTTTTCAGGAAACCATATCACTGTCATACAAGCTGGAATTTGAAGTCACCAACAATGTGGCAGAATATGAAGCTCTGGTGCTGGGATTGAGGGATGCACAAGAAATGGGAATCAGGGAGATAGCTATGTTCGGGGATGCAGAATTAATTGTCCAGTAGGTCAAAAGCATCTATCAGACCAGGCACCCTCGCCTCAAGAGTTACAGGAACGAGGTATGGGATCTAATTGATAGTTTCTTCCTAGCTTTCAACATCTCCTTCATTCCAAGAGAAGAAAATGCTCCGGCCGACTTTCAAGCCTTCTCAGCTAGTTTGTTCGAAGCTTCTGTGCTTCCCGATGACAGATCAGAGGTGGAAGTAAGGTACAGACCCTCCGTGCCGGACAATGTCAAACATTGGAAAGTATTTGAAGATGATCAGGAGATTGAAAAGTTCCTCCAGTCCATCGATGACTTCTTTGCATTGCATATAGATGAGGACCCTGACGAGGAACCTGACCACCACCCTAGGGAGTTGTTGAACAAAGTCGTTGACCATCAGATTATTCAGCTGTCGAGCAATCATATACCAAGAGGGCTGATCCCATTAGAAATATTGTTCGATGGAAATGATGTGGCGATAAAGGGTAGAATTTCAGGTGATGATGCTGATACTACGGAATGCAACATAGGCACATCAGAGGAGCCCAAGTGTGTCAGGATATCAAGGAATTTGACTGAGGAACAGAGGATCGGATATACTGATTTGATGAGGGAGTTTGCTGACGTGTTCGCGTGGACCTACAAATACCTCAAGACATACGACACGTCAGTCATAGAGCACAAGATCCCACTGAAAGAGGAGGCTAGACCTTTCAAGGAGAAGCTGAGACAGATAAATCCTACGCTGTTACCTGTCATGGAGAGGGAGGTGAAAAAGTTGTTGGATGCCCAAATCATAGTCCCCTTGAGATACTCTAGTTGGGTAGCCAATTTGGTCCTAGTGAGAAAAAAGAGCGGAGAAATCAGACTCTGTGTCGATTTCAGGAATCTGAACCGGAGTTCAAGGAAGGACAATTACCCCCTACCCAACATGGAGCATATATTGCAGAGGGTCACCGGTGCATCTAGGATATCTATGGTTGATGGTTTTTTTGGCTATAATCAGATATCAGTCATGCCAGAAGACAGAGAAAAGACAGCCTTCACCACGCCTTGGGGCACATTCATGTATGCCAAGATTCCATTTGGGTTGATGAATGCAGGGGAAACATTTCAGCGAGCCATGGACATAGCCTTCCTCAGGGAAAAAGATAAGTTTCTGGTAATTTATTTAGATGACATAACAGTCTTCTCCAAGACTGATATTGAGCACCACTCCCACTTGAAGAGTGTTTTCCTGAAGTGTCGCAGGTTTGGCCTTTCCCTGAATCCCAAGAAATCATTGTTTGCTATGCAAGAGGGGAAGTTTTTAGGCCATATAGTCTTAGCAGAGGGAGTGAGAATTGATCTTGACAGGGTAAAAGAAATTCATGCCCTGTCACTTCCTAGATCCAAAAAGGAGGTCCAAGCATTTTTGGGAAGGATTAATTTCCTGAGGAGGTTTGTCTCAAATTTTGCTGAATTGGTGAAACATATCACAACCATGCTCAGGAAGGGCCATGAAATAAAATGGACTGCTGAACCTAGGAAGTCTTTTGACCAGATAAAGAAAGCATTAACTGAGGCTCCTGTGTTGATCAGTCCATATTATTCTAAATATTTTATGATATTTTCTTTTGCTTCCTTTGACACAGTAGCAGCGGTTCTGTTGTAGAAAAATGACCAAGGGCAAGAGCAGCCTATTGCCTTCTTTAGCAAGGTGCTGAGAGATGCAGAGCTCCGATATGAAATCATGGAGAAGCAGGCTTATGCCTTGGTGAAAGCCCTCAAAGATTTCAGGGTCTATGTCTTACACTCAAAGATCATAGCATATGTCCCTTCAACCTCTGTGAAGGACATTCTTGTATAGCCAGACGTAGACGGAAGAAGAAGTAAATGGATCGCCAAGATCCTAGAATTTGACTTGGAGATTAAGCCCACCAAGCTAATCAAGGGGCAGGGTTTGGCCAAGCTCCTGACCGAATCCAATTATAAAGCCTTGGAGATCAATTTTATCAATGAGMAAAGTGAATCATCCGACAGGGGTTCCCAAAGCAATGTGACTCTATCAACATGCCCCTGGTACAAAGATATCTTGTACTTCCTGCAGGAGTTGAGACCCCCTGATGGGATGGAAAAAGATAAGKCAAGAGACTTAAAGCTCAAAGCTGTCAAGTACTGTCGTATTGGCCAAGCTTTGTATTGGAAAGACCCCCAGGGGATATTGCTACCGTGTCTGGACCCACAGCAGGCCCAGAAGGTTATAAATGATTTCCATAGTGGTCTCTGTGGAGGCCATTATTTTTGGAAGACCACAACTCACAAGATCCTCCGAGCTGGGTACTACTGGCCCACCTTATTTCCCAATGTCTGCAGGGAGATTAGAGCTTGCGTCAAATGTCAGAAATTCTCCAGAAAGCAGCAGCTCAAGTCCCTACCATTGAAACCTGTGGTGGTCTCAGCACCCTTTCAGCAGTGGGGATTGGACTTTATTGGGGAAATTCATCCTCCCTCAAGTGGCCAGCACCGCTGGATTTTGACAGCAACCGACTACTTCACTAAATGTATAGAAGTTGTCCCTACCAGAAGCACTTCTCACAAAGTCATCATCAGCTTCTTGGAAGACATCATAGCTAGGCTTGGTTGCCCTAGCAAAATTGTCACTGACAATGCTTCCCCATTTCGGTCTGAGCCTCTGATCAGATTTTGTGAACGGTTTGGGATTTCACTGATTCATTCCACTCCCTACTATCCTCAGGGAAACAGACTGGCAGAGTCCTCTAATAAAATCTTAATCAAGCTCATCAAAAGGATATTAGAAGATAATAAAAGGGCCTGGGACTCAAAGCTCAAATTTGCACTTTGGGCCGATCGAGTGACAACTAAGAAGTCCCTGGGTCTCTCACCCTTCCAGCTTGTTTATGGGATTGAGGCTGTCTTCCCCACTCAGCTTGCCCTGCCTGTGGCAAATCTCCTCCAAGAATATGAGGGGGAACCTAATCATGTGCTCAGAAGAATCCATCAGATGGTGGAGGTGTAGCAGATCAGAGAACAGGTCCTGGACAGAGCTTACAACCGTCAGCAGAAGATCAAACAGGCTTTTGACAGGAAAAGCAAGAAGAAAGAATTTGAGCAGGGCGACTTGGTGCTCAAATGGGATGCACCCAGGCAGGAGAAGGGAAAACACAGTAAATTTGATGCCCTCTGGTTTGGGCCATTCAAGATCCTTGAAGCATTTTCTAACAACACTTACAGGTTGCAGGATCTGGAAGGAAATGAAGTTTTCAGTGGCCCAGTTAATGGGCATTTCTTAAAGAAGTGTTTTCTGTGAGCCGCAGTCGGCTCATTTCATTTTTGTTTTGTAAATACTGTTTTTGTTTTTGTTTTGTTTTCCAGACTAATAAATGACTCCATAGCCCAACAACAAAGGCACTAAGTCTGCAAAAGAGTTCTTAGAGCATCACAGGGACGACTCTATCCCCCATGGAGCCAAATGTTAGCGATATTTCTTGTATAAGGGGGATATAATGCAAATGAAGGGGTAAAAACCCACTTGTCCAAAGTTTCGAGCGACGATGCGCCCGTGATAAGCAGCAAGCAAGACCGGGCGGTCCAGATTTGCGCGCCCAGATCGACGACGCACAGCAAATTCCGGACCCCCCTTGCCTTTCGACCTTTAAGAAAGGGGGGGGGGGTCCAAAATCGGGGGAGCACCTCTCCGATGGTCCAGATGACGTGCCCGGATCAACAACGATGAAGACCATTCCGGACCCCCCCCGCCTTTCTGCCTTTAAGCCGAGGAGGGGGGTCCGTAATTGTGGGTGCAACTTCCAACGACTATGATCAAAGCACCCAGATCAATGGCATCGCACAACCCACGTCATCCTCAGCTGCTCTGTTCTTAAGCGCGCGTGGGCCCCTCTCCCGTCATATCACTTTCCGACCACCTTTCTCCGGTTGACATGTGTCATATTTCCACCACTTTTCTATGGTCTACGTAGCCTCCTGTTTTCTCATCATCCATATATCACCTGCCACGCGTTTTCCTCCCTTCCACATCAGCCTCCCCTTAAAATTATCCATCACATCGATCCTTCCTCCTTCGCCTATCGCATATTGCCATGTGTTCCCCCTGGAATCTCTCTCTCTCTCCGCTGTCACGGCCCCATCGCTCCGTTCCTGCGTCCCACCTTCCGCGCTATTCGCCCCGCACATCCTTGAGCCAGTCGGTTATTCCAGGTGGCCGCGTGAGATGCCCTCCACATCCCGAAATGTTGATTTGTCAGGGCTGTTCTCAATCCCAAGAAGCAGTTATGGAAGCAGTTGGTGGTGGTTAGATATCACCTCCGCATTAATGGGAAAGCACAACCATGAATTTAAGGCACGTCGATTCGCCGTTGAAACTGTCAAACAATTAAGATTGCGTCTGACATTAGTTGCACGATCTTTCAGATGTTGACTGTCAGAATCCATGCAGACACAATACTTTCAATGCATTTTCTTGGTTCCACTGCTGTTGTTGTTCTGAGTATATGTAGGCATTTTTGCCATTTTTGTATCTATCGATGGTAGAGCTAAGCTCCCGACTGTAAAGTTTCAGCAATACTCTGGTTTCCTGGTTATGCCTCTGTGTTTGAGAATTCTTGGTTTGTAACAAACTGTTTCCTTTCTTTTCCATCTTTGTTTCATCCTTGCTAGAGGGTTCACAGTTGAAGGATTCACGTGGACTTAACAATCTTGTTGCGATAAAGGATTTGTCGCGGCATCTTTGTATTCTCTGGTATGTGTGTTTGAATGTAAAAGGATTTTGTGTTCGAATACATTTCTTCTTCAGTCTGTGATGAACCTGATGTTTATTATGGATCTTTGCACTCTTCTTGCATAAGTCTTCCACCTACTCAC
>ML784360.1:203780-216609 GCA_009831015.1 Picea engelmannii
TCACCCCTCTGCCATGTCAGCAACATGGTACGGCCCTCCACGTGTCCGTACGGACTGTACGGACAGGTACAGTCAGCACCCCAATTTTGACCTGTTTGACTTGACGGTAAAATCGCGATATCTCCTCCATACGGACTCCATTTTGCGAAAATAAATATACCGCCGGAATCAGGAAAACGAGACGGACACAATGGAACTGTTTTCGTCTCAATCCGAGCACTTTGCAAATTGAGCAAATTTTTGCCCCCTGGTCCAGATTTTGATCAAACACATCCCAACCATGAGCCTTTACGTCATCTATGGTGTCCTCATGGGATAGAAGAGCTTGGCAACCATTCGGCTCGATACGAACTAAAGTGCCATTTCCACTGTGAAAAGGATACAACAAATATCACAAGGGATAGGTTTGGGTTTCCAGAAGATGAGGAGCAGAGAAAAGTCTGTGTGGACTGTAATGGCATGAAAAATGCAAAGTTTGGGGACTTTCATAACTTGGAAAGAAGAGTTAGGGAAAATAAAAACTAGAGGGCTCGTAAAACTACCAACCATTTCTCATGATGAGTGCCAAACCCTCTAGAGTACAAAACCCCATTTTCATAATGAATGATCTCATTAATATTCAGGCCAACAAGGTGAATTGAAAACATAGGTACAACACGCCTATACCAATTTACATGAATGCTGATATGATTGTTGAGTTTATGAAAACCATATCAAATGTTAAACCAATGTTTTAATGCATTCAATCATTTCACAAATTAATTCAATGATTAACTATAGAACCAATGAAGTCATGATACCCATAATACACAAAGATTTTGATAGTGTATTAATCAATAAGTTCATAAGACTGGAGTTTTAACCATATATGGGTGCCTTCAAAGCGACATTTCTAAGGTAAAATATATGAAACCAAGCCCAAGTTTTCTACTTAAATTCATGCTTACAGTCATGAATCTAAAACAAAACAAATGAAAATGTAAATGAAAAAACTCAATTAGATAAGCTTAACCTAATCATTGTCTCGAAACTCAGAAACATAAATATTTACAAATGGAAGGTGACGACAACTACAAAAAGATATAATCTCTTTATGGGAACTTTGGTTGTGATAAGAATCGAAAAATTATTGGTGGCTTCCAAAAATGGTGACATGCTGGGTGAAGCAGTTATATCTGCATCACTAGAAAACTCATGTCATGGTGAGTTAGATGAAATGAATATTTAGAAACAGTTAACAATAGGTTAAGCATTATGATCATAACTTAGAAAATAATGCAGTTTGGCATTAGATGTAATTATGTTCAAAAAAAAAAAATGTAATCTGACATCTTACTCATATTACAAGTGTAGCGATGTTTATGCAATTGAATTCGATACCGTTGACAAGGCCACTTCTTCCATCAGGCATCCATAACTTCGGCAAAGATGCCATTTAACCCACTCGAGTACCTTTATCCTATCTAAGAGTCATCCATTCATGATATGGGACATATTTTCACTTTGATAAAATTGAAAGACATACTTGAGGATATTTTTAAACTTGACATTGCTTTGCTGCCAGCAAGCATGTTCAGTACCCCGACGAAGTTGCCTTGGTATCATGCATGCATTTACCCGCTGCCCGCAGACCTGTTCAATGTCTCGACGGGTTTACATACACTTCCTACACATTACAGTGTTTTCAACCCTCTATAATTTGTTTATAATTTACAGAACTTAATAATATACAAGAGGGTGGGGTGATACTAAAAATATCATAGTTTGGCATAAAAATTTTGATCATTTTAAAAATCATTCTCCTTTTTTGATGACCTTCATCACACTTTGGACACTTATATTTCTTTTAGGAAACTATCTTAAGGATGGGAAGGTACAGTTGAGATGTTTTCCTTATAACAGGGACATCATTAGAAGTTTGTTAGTAACAATCACGTCTACTTGTAATTTCAAGGAGAAACCAGAAACATTGATTGGAACAAAAACTTACTTATGTTGATCTAAGTTTTATCATTTACTTCTCAAGTGCTTGGGAAGTTAGAAACTACTTCTATTGAACGAGAATTATGATTCCCTTCCACAAATGTAATGGTGGCTCAGTCATAATTATTCGGAAAACAAATCATAATCAAGAAAAATGAAGAGAGCCAAAATAAAAACAGAAAAAGAAAACATAAAAAATATTTACAAAAGAGTGGAACATAAATCATCGGGTGAAATACCTCTTGAGGGCCTATCCATTCACTGGGAAAGTGTATGGTGGTCCCTCCAAATTATGCAGACTAAAAGAGTTGGGACCCAATTTTTCAGAATTTACAAATGGTCCTAGCCATACGTTTTGGAACTTGGTATGTTCCCCCTTCCCCTCGTGGGATTTATCCCACTTGAGAACCAAATCTATGACACTAAAATTCTTGTTTGAAGATAAATTTGAATCAAACCAGATTTTTACAATTTGTTGGTGTTGATCCAATTTTTTATTTTCCTATGTTCTCACCTATTCTAGTTTTAATAAGGCATTTATTCGATTTTCTAGAGGAGGGCATTCCTCTTCTTGAACTTTTTGCAACAATTGTAGAGAAGGGAGTAATACATGAGGGGGGAGAATGGATTCTCTTCTGTAAACGAGGAAGAGAGGGGAATTACCAAAAAAATCTTTTAGTGTTACCCTATCAGCCCAAAGTGCATTATACACTGCATTGTGCTAGTTCTTGTGATTTTCTGAAACTATTCTTTTAATAATCTTCATTAAATTTTTATTTGTTGATTCTGCTAAGCCATTTCCTTGAGGGTAGTAGTTTGTAGAATACTTTATTTTAATCCCCTTTTCCATAGTAAAGACGTTCATATCAAGGGATGAAAAGTAAGAATCATTATCAAAGACCAGACATTCAGGAATGTCAAATCGAGTGACAATATGAGATTTCAGAAAAGATACTACCTGATTTGTGTTTACCACTTTTAAGGGTACAACTTTGGACCATATTGTAAGATAGTCTATTGTTGTAAGGATATACTTGTGTTGCTGCTAAGAATAGGGATTTATTGGTCCTATGATGTCTAGGCTCCATTTCTGAAAAGGTGTATCTATAGTAACTGGCTGCAAAGGGAAGGCTACCTTTTTCACCCATCCTGTAGCCTTTTGGCATATTATGCATTTGCAGCACAACATATGGGCATATTTAAATAGGGTAGGCCAATAGTACCTAGCTCTTATCACTTTGTGGGCAGTGGTATCTCCACCAATGTGACCACCGGCTTCACCTACATGAAGCTCAGATAACACTTTTTATTACTCTTCCTTTTCTAAACAACGCAAAAGAACACCATCAAAGTTCTTTCGAAATACAACATCATTTATTAACTGGAAAGATGCAGATTTCAGCCTAAGTGCTCTTATGCTTTTAGGATCAAGATTGTGGGGATCAAATCCATGTGTTAAATAAAAATTAATGTTCTCATACCAAGAATTGGCAGTAACTTGTGCACAACTGATCTATTTTTCATTATGTTGATTCACAGTTGAGGTGTTTATTTGATTTTCTTGTTCTTCAAATGAATCAGCCACTAGTTTACAAAGGCATTGACCTCTAACAATTTGTGCAAGGGTTATTTCAAGGTCATATTCTTGTAGTGATGTCATCAAATTTTCCCTTTTCTCACCCATCTCTTTTTGTACTAACAGGTTTCTCACAGTTGGGTAAGGAACAATAACCTTGGTTCTGGATTTCAACAAGTAAGACCGAAAATGTTTCATTGCTTTGAAAATGGCATATGCATGCTGATCTACTACTGGGTAGTTAAGCTCTACTCCTTTGAAATATGAGCTCATGAAGGAAATGGGTATCTCATTGCTTTCATCATTTTTCTGGGTAAGTACGCAGCATAAGATCAGTCAGAAGAAAAGGTGTAAAGAGTGAAATCCTGAGAAAAGTCGGGACTCATCAAGGAAGGGGCTTCTATTATTGATTTTCTAATTGAGTCATAATATTGAATTTCTTGTGGTCCCAAACGGTACAAAACATCCCTTTTAATTAAATTTTATAACGATCTAACTATTTCTGAGAAAATTGGGACAAACCTTCTGACGAAATTAATCTTGCCCAAAAAGGACTGCATGGCATTTTTGGAAGAAGGAGGGGAGAGTTTAGCAACAACTTGGGTTCTTTTAGGGTCAATAATCATTCCATCCTTAGACACTATAAACCCAAGAATTTTTCCTTGATCTACTGCAAAAACTGATTTCTTAGGGTTGAGAGATATGTCGAACTTGCAACATCGTTCTAGGACAACCCTAAGGTGAGACAAAAGATCATTCTTGTTTTTAGAAAAGACTGTGACATCATCAATATAGACCATCACTGACTAATTTATGAGACCACAGAAAGAAATATCCATTCCTCTCTTGAAAGTGGCACCGGCGTTTATCAGTCCGAAAGCCATTTTCTCGTAGGCATAAGTGCCCCATGGGGTGCAAAAGGTGGTTTTAAGATGGTTCAAAGGAGACATAAGGACCTGGTTGTATCCCAAAAAACCATCTAACAGAGATATTCTTTCGGAGCTAGACACCTGCTGTAGAATTTGTTCCATTGGAGGAACAAGGTAGTTTTCTTTATCAGACACTCATTTTAAGTTCCAAAAATCGACACAGAGTCAAATTTCACCACTTTTCTTCCTTACAGGGACTAAATTAGACACCCATTGCATCTGTCACACTGGGAAAATTATCTTTGTAGTTAGTAATTTGTTTAGTTCCTTTTTAACAATGGGTTCCAATTTAGGATGCATCTTCCTCAATTTCTATTGAAAAGGTTGAGTCTGGGGTTTTATAGGCATTACATGTTGTATGATGTTGGGGTCAAATGTTTTCAAGTCATCATACATCCAAGAAAAAAAGTCTTTAAATTCCTTAAATAATTTAATAAAAGCAGATTTTTCTTGCTCGGAACACCCTTTCGCAGATTAATATTTTGAGGATTATCCCTTGTTCCTAAATTAACCATTTCATAAATCAAAGAGGAACTATTAGTTTTACAATTTACTGCCCCTCCAAATTTATCATGCAAGTCATAGTATTTCTCTAATATTATAGTAGATCTGGGGATAGAGTTTACCAGCTCAGATGTCGACTCAGGAGATCAAGGATCAGATATTACCATGAAGTTTCAGAGGTTCTCATCATGAGTGACTTCATTAATGACTGCACCTTGGAAGGTGTCTTCCATATGCAGAACATTGATGATCTATTGGTCATCATCGAATACTCTCCAATTTATGATGTTATCTGGGATTGACAGCCTAGACGATAATTCAATTGAAAATTCTTTACAAGATAAACCTTCAATGGGAAACAATTTAGAATCAACATTGGCCAATAAATCAGCTTCTGGGTTACTCAATCTAGGAATCGAATTTATGTTAAATGATGAAAATTTATGCATCAAACTCCATACCTCAATTTGGTGGCTTTTCAGATGTGGTGATAAGAAATGTATGGAGTTTCTTACCCGCTTAACCACGATTTATGAATCACCGAATAATATCAAGTTTTGCATGTCCATATCCAATGCTTTCCTAAGTCCTTGTATAAGTACTTCATACTTGGTCGTGTAATTATTACACTCAAACTATAACCGACAAGCAATAAAAGTCTTATTACCTGTAGGATTGATGAGTACACAACCAACACCTACTCCTTTTTTGGATTTGGAACAGTCAAAGTATAAGGACCAGATCTGTGCATCGTCAGTAGTACTTGGCATACTTGGAAAAGCTGGTGTCTGAGTATGGGTTATAACTTTAGATTACTGCCCAGGATCAATGATAGAAGAAATTTTGGTCATGAAATTACCAAAGAAGGTATTCATTCTCTATGTTTCAAATGAATTTGCAGATGTAACGAAAGGCTCATTTGTATCATTCAGATCCGTTACAGTATTCTAAAGATAAACATTCTCTGCTTATCCTAATTTTTTTGGGTTATTCATTCTCAGGAATCCACAAGTGAGACCAATCTGTGGCAAAGTAACCGTGCAACTGTTCTGACCAATCCCTTCTTTAAAACAGACCATAAACTTTAGGAATATCAACAATGATAATATCAATTATCTGATGAACTTTAGGATTGGATGATAATCTAATCAGTGCATTCTTAAGCTCACCAATTACTTTAATGTTTGTTCAATCTAGCTAAATGAATTTGATATCAAAAGGTTTAACTTCTACATTAATTTTTTGGCATATAGATTATGTACATTTCTATTAAAAATTTCAAAGGTTAACAAAAAAGGTGGGACATTTTTCTGAGTGTTAACAATAGAATTTTCTTGTTTTTTTGTTGTTGTCCCTAAAACAGTTTTATCTACATTTTCTATAGTTTTTTCTGCTAAGTCCCTTTTATCTAGAGGTTCAGATGTCGTTTTAGTTGCGACATTTTTAGCTACATTTGAATCAATTTCTGCTGATTTTTTGTTGCTAGAATCATTCTTTTTAATGTTTTCAGCGATGCTTTGAAGCATTTTCTGCAAAATAAGGGGAAATTTCAGTAGTTCAAAAACATAAATATTAGCCCTCAATTTTTTCATATCTTCAATTAAATCGTATTCTAAAACTGGGGCTGCCAAGCTTTGTTTGATTTCAATTTTCTTTGACTGTTTCAGAAACACATTTTTACTTACTTCAGAAGGGGGTTTGTTTTGCATTTTTATTCTTGTGTTGTAAGGGTGGATAGTTTCAAAATTTTCTTGGAAGATACTGTCTGACAAGTGACCAAAAATAGGAGGAGATGAATCCTCCTCTTCTGGTACCTCTTCCACAACTACATCGTCGGAATTTTTAGGAGGAATAGAAGAAGAATTATCATGTGCTTCTAAGATGGTTTGCAAAACATACTATAAACTTTCAAAATTCATACCTTTTGTGGTCAGGTTTGGCCACTTAGGAGGGAAAGGATTTCTGAAAGGAGGTTTGAAATTTCCTTTTCTTGTGGATGCCTCCTCGGCTGATCTTTTCAAGTCGACAACCTGATTGGACAATTTTTGGAAATCTTTCTGCAAGCTTTCTAAGTCTAAAGTGTCTTGCTGATTTTTAAGTTGAGGTGGCTAGTGAAAAATTCTATTTTCTTCTTAGAAGATGAGGTCGTTTCAGCTTCAATACTAAGATTGTATTTTAAGCTCAGTATATCATTCTCAATTTGACTTGCCTCCTCAAAGGCTTCTAACAATGTGTTCTTTTTAGACCTTTTGACCCATATGGCTATGTTATTGTGCAAGGCTTTAGCATAATATGCAACAATTAAACTTTTTGCAGGCATCGAATCTGTAGGGATTTTGTTCTTTAACGTCAGAAATATTTGATTAAAGTCCTTCAAATTTTCCTTAGGGTTCATTTTTAATCTCGAGAGTTCCATAACCAAGACTTCCAGGGATTTATCATCTCCAATTTTTTTAAGAAAACAAGTTTCAAACTTGTCCCAAGAAACGATGGTCTGAGGTTGTTGAGAAAAATACCATGTGGAGGCATTTCCCTCAAAAGTGTAAGGAAATAATTTGCATACTACATCCTTGTTTTCAACACTCCAGAGTCTAATGGCCAACATAAATATTTGTATGTGATCCTCAGTGGATTGTTTTGAATATGGATCAAATTTAGGCAGCCATTTCTCCAGATGTTTCGGTAATGGGTGTTGGGGTCTAGGTATAGCCACAACATCTTAATTGAGCCAAGGTCTGGAAAGATTATTTTTGTTTACCATGGGAGTTGGTTGTGTTAAAGGATGAGATGGTTCTGATGAAGAACTGACTTCGTCTGAAGAGTATCCTCCTGAAGAGAATGGAGATGAAATAGGTGGGGAAGGTGGAATACGAGATCCACTGGCTCCAAGGATAGGTGTTTCAATAGGATTGGTAGTATTACCACTTAAAGGGTTTCTAGGAAGACTAGTGCCTTGAAGATGTTCTTGAATATCTTTGAAATCAAGGGGTTGATTAAGCAACCTAGCAAGTTGTCTGATATGGGCTAGGGCACTATGATTTCTTATGAGTGACTGACGAACAATTTCTTGGACTTCGACCCCTTGAGAAACTGGTGTCACTGGTTCAATTGGAATATCAAGGTTATCGTTTGAGGCAGTTGTTGTTTCAAGTGTAACGTGATTGTCTGAGCTACTACGTGTTATGACATGAGTGCAAGTGTGTGGGGGAGGAGTCTTGCGACCTCCATGTGCCATCAATTTGATTCAGGCCCTCCTTCTAACACCATTTATTGACGGGCATAATTCACACACCATCACCTAGGAGGTTTAATCTGGGCAAAGTTTGTCTAAATAACCCAAGACGTTTGGAATGAAATGACCTGAGGCATTTAATGGATCTGTTGGACAACTAAAGTCCTAAAAATAGTGAAATTAATCTATGAAGATATGATACTAAAGATATAAATTTAATACTTTATGAACATCAAAATAGAAATATGGATATGTGCATATGATTATGAACAATGTATATACAACTTGCAAGATTTATAGGATATCTTGTGAAATAGATGTTTTTGAAAGTGTTTATAAAGTAGATAAAGAAAGCACATACATTTTATGTTTTATGTTTAATATTTAAAATCTAAAGAACTAAAGAATACTAATCAAACACAATTGAAATAAGAATAAATAAACACTCAAAGCTAATTTAAGCTATTCTTATTTCATTGATATATATTCTAAACAAAATTACGAGTAAACTAACATGTAATTAATCAATTAGAATGAGTTTATGTCCCTGCGCAATTCAAGCTCCTAGCTGTCCTTCCTATGAGGAAAACCTGTAATAGAATGGTGCTAACACTCCCAGAACAAACTCAAAGGTGTTTTGGAACAAGAATATAACAATAAACTGATAAATATACAGATATGGTGATCTTATAATGATGAACACTTATAATAAAAGAAACTTAATACAAAGAATCAATGTAATACATCATCCAATATCCAATAGAAATCCACGATATTTAAATGAAATATTGATCATAGATAATGTAGAACAACAAATTACAGACATAATTAAAGTGCTAAATAATATGAAATATCATACGATGATAAGACTAAAGTTGTATAAATGTATTAACATTTAATAAGATAAAGGAAAAACATAATAGGTAAGCACCACACTGGTCTAAAGCCAAGGAGTGAACATCTTCTCCATATCAGTCTTGAAAGTCATATGTCCATAATGTGTCCAAAACCAAAGATGTTCTCACTACTAAGAGTGACCAATATTTAAACTAGTTTAGGATTCAAATGCTCTTATCATACAAGATAGAGTTGAATCCAAAAAAATTACATAATATTACAAAAATAGTGAAACTAGAAACCACTCATGCATGAGTTGGTTTGTCAAAAATAAACCAAAGTTTTATAAACATAAAAAGGAAGAAACTATTGAATAATTGAGTGTATGATTCAAGGTGTTTGCTCCATGCAATCAACATCATAATCATCCATTTCCTGTAGATAGAAAAAACAATTTGATATTCATATAACAATATTAATTATTATTCAAAAGAGACTGGCTACATAATCATAAATTTTGTAGGTACTCTTATTATTAGAAAAAGAAATCAAATTAAATCTCCTTATTTTGAATTTTCATAAGAGAATGGAATAAAATCAAAACAAAATTGTTTTACCATTGGAAATTAGCAAAATAAGGATCTGACAGTTTAGAATTTATAATGGCTTTGAAACTGGTTGTGTTTTTAATGATTATATTCCCAGCCCTCTTGAATATTTTGTTTTTCCCTCTCTGTGTGTGCCTTCAAGTCAAGGTTCTCTCATTCCAATAGAGAATTCTGAGCAACCAAGCATTTAACTTGAGCCTGTAAGAGTGTAATATCTCTATAATAATGCTATATCCAGTCTAAGCAATTGTCACAATGCACTGGGGTAATGGTAGACTGATGTGGAATACAGTTGGCGACGGGTGCTTCATGTATCCTTCTGGCTTGTTCTAGGTCATAATCAATGCTGAAAAAACCTTCTTTGCCTCTAAGACACTAGGGTAATTTAGACATGAAGTCATACTATTCAACCTGGGTAACAACCTCTTTCCTAGGACACTAATTTTCTGGGTCTTCATGAGACATGAAATCTTTTATCTCTCGATTTGAACACTGATCATCGATATTGATCATAGCGATCGATCTCAGATGATCACTCTTTCAATTTTATAGGTTCCTAGAAATCAATCGACCAACATTCTTATTCCTAAAATTTAAATCCGAGCTCTGTTGTTTCTTTCCCTTGCGAAATTTCTTCACAACAAGTTTCTTATTATTGTTCAAATTAGATTTGTTCATAGGCACAGAGTGATATTCCCCTTTTAATTCATCAGTTACCTGTTCCAAATATCTTCTAGATGAAAACATACACAACAATTTCTTATCCACATGGGTTTCATCAACAATAGAAGTTGGTTCATTAAATTCGGAGCCATCAAGTGAATTGAAATCTTGGCCTTTAGTCACTGGTCTGTCCAAATTGTAGTTTACAATTAAATGGGGGTTGACTGTATCATCGACCTGGGTGAAGCCATTTTGGCTCAAGAAACCCTCCCAATTATCACTGATTTGTGACAGGTGAGAAACCAACAATATCTTAATGAGCCAGTGACGAAACAGACTCGACAGAGAATTCATGCTCTGTCTCTTATAGTGCTTAGACATTTTGTAAAGTCTCATTAGGAGGTAGAATGGAATATTCAATTCAAACCCTATGAAAATCATAAGAAACTGAATGTGGTACAGAAAAACCAACCCATACCGGCCTTTACAAGTGACAAACTATTTCAAAATTAAAATGAGGTTGTGCCATCTAGGTTTCAGAAAAGAAATGGAAATACCTTTTGGACAACAAGTGGATTTGCAGGAAGCCATGAATAAACTCCATGTAACATCATCCATTTTAGCATTCTTAAACTACTTTTTTCCTTTCAATGTAAGTCTTGTCGCCCTGCTTATGAAATCCTATGTGATTTCTAACTGTACATCCCTAACCTTGGCCCTAAAACCATCAAAAGTCTGTGCAAAATCCTATGCAACCGAGAGGTTGTAGCCTTCAAACTTCTTGAGGAGCACATCCCACCCATGAGCCTTTAGGTCATCTATGGCATCATCATGGGTTAGAAGATCTTGGCAACCATTCGGCTCGATGTGAACTATAGGTGTCATTTCCAATATGAAAAGGATACAACATATATCACAAGGGATAGGTTTGGGTTTCCAGAAGATGAGGAGCAGAGAAAAGTCTATGCGAACTGTAATGGCATGACAAATGAAAATTTTGGGGACTTTCATAACTTGGAAAGAAGATTTAGGGAAAACGAAAACTAGAGGGCTCGTAAAACTATGAACCATTTCTCACGATGACTGCCAAACCCTCTAGAGTACAAAACCCCATTCACATAATGAATGATCTCATTAATATTCAGGCCAACAAGGTGAATTGAAAACATAGGTATAACACGTCTGTACCAATTTACATGAATGTTGATATGACTGTTGAGTTTATGAAAACCATATCAAATGTTAAGCCAACATTTTAATGCATTTGATCATTTCACAAATTAATTCAACGATTAAATATAGAACCAATGAGGTCATGATACCCATAATACACAAAGATTTTGATAGTTTATTAATCAATAAGTTCATAAGACTTGAGTTTTAGCCATATATGGGTGCCTTCAAAGCGACATTTCTAAGGTAAAAGATATGAAACCAAGCCCAAGTTTTATATTTAAATTCATGCTTACAGTCATGAATAAAAAACAAAACAAACAAAAATGAAAATGAAAAAACTCAATTAGATAAGCTTAACCCAATCATCGGCTTGAAAATCAGAAACATAAATATTTACAAATGGAAGGTGATGGCAGCTACAAAAAGATATAATCTCTTTATGGAAACTTTGATTGTGATAAGAATCGAAAATTATTGGTGGCTACCAATAGACTCCACATATTTGGCGTCACCTCCAAACATTCCATACCTTTCTATGGACCACCATATCTGCCACCACTATGACAAAAGATATATTCTGATGCGATCTACAACATTTGATACACTTTCCAGACCTATGCTACCAGAAGAAGTCGTGTACTTCAACATAAGAACATTTTTCATCTGGCTTGGATGTTTCTTCCAATTTACTATAATAAAACAAAGAAGTTCAACATACAAATCTTCAAGCAGGATTTTCAACCAAATAGATGATCAAATACAGGGAGAATAATAGTCACAACATACTTTAATTTTTTTCTGTCCCATAACTAATGTCACATAAAACGACTCTCTCAACTTTGAATTGGGCCTGAATCACATTTCTAAGTTGTCTCGAATGTCAATGGTCATGAACATTACAAGGAAAGCACCTTAAACCTGAAGTTTTCGACAATAGAGGGAAATTAATACTTAACAAAGAATGGAATGTTGAATAACCAACCAATGCTAGCAGGCCATATCTAGAAGAGACAAGTTATTCAAAAAATTGGGATAGATCTAGTTGGAAGCACTAATTAATTCCAAGACCCAAAATTGATATTTAACTCGTTGTTTTTTATGAATAAAGGATTTGATCGTCAAGAAGACTGTCAAGAAGCTTCATCATTGTACATATTGTTTATTGGTCATTGGCAGGCCAAATTGCAATCATTGTGGAAAATAATCTCAATTGTATTTTGTAACCCATTGTTAAGCCCTAATATTGGCTCATTACCACTTAATTGGGGCATATTAGATTAGTAATGTTATTTTATTTATGTCAGCTTTAGGCCCTTAGTTG
>ML784360.1:222065-271661 GCA_009831015.1 Picea engelmannii
ATTTAAGTGGGGTAAAAGGAGGTTGCCCCCTCGAAGAGGATTATTATCTGAAATTATCTCTTTTTCCAGGCGTTGAGTACCTTTCCTGAAGTTTTTCTATGCTATATTGATGTTTGGTTCTTAACACCCATCTTATTTGAATATAGAATATTTGTCATTTTTTTTAATGGTGTCTTCCAATCTCTGGTATTTATTTTCATTTTATTTTGTACCTTTTTTCTATGTGTCGTTAAACATGGATGAAAATATTGTCTTTCTGTTGCCCAGTACTTCAATTTAAATAAAGGTTACTCTGTTCGTTGCTTACATTTTACATGGAAGCATAATTTATCATAAGCCATACTTATGTGGCGCCGGCCCTATACTTAAAGAGAGAAATTGGAGGACCTGTCCTGCTTTCATTCTCTAGGTCCCATAAATAGAATGAATTAATGAATTATAACATGGAAACTCAAGTGTTGATTCCATGTTCCTGTTTAATATCTTGCATATATTGCAACTTATTCTATTTGATAATATCCATGCATATATACTAATATGAGTACTATTGGAATAAATATAAAAAATTCTTTATTCTTGGGACCTGATGGCCAACTATCTGGCCATGAGGTCCTCGATTTGCGGTATTCAACAACTATTTCCCTTGCTCTGTCATATATATCTTGTAGCCAAATAACTTTCGTGATCTGCAATTTGTTCTTTAACTAGTGATAACTCACCTTCTGGTGACCAGACCCCGGGTTTGCGATATCCCACAACTATGTCCCATGTTCCTTCATATACATCTTGCAGTCAAAGAACTTTTGTGATCTGCAATTCATGCTTTAACTAGTGATAACTCACCAAGGTTTCAAAAATATTGGCATTAATAAAGGAACAATAGATTTTCTTATGTGAGATACTTAGCCCTTTTCCCCTTTTCTTCTTCCCGTCTATTATTTCTTTCTGGTTATATACTTAGTCACCTTTCTATGATCGTGGGTTCCAGGGTTGGTGGGCTGACATATCTTCATCTCCCTCTATATCCTCACATTATGAATCTGACCAACTGTTGTTGCTTACCATACTTAGCCAATTTTATGGCCGTGGTTGTCGGGTTGGCGTTTCCAAACTTTGTTGCTTCTTGTTGTGTTATATACATCTTGCAATCAAAACTTCTGTGGTTTCAACAAAACTTGCGAACCGGACAACATCCTGTAAATTGGAAGATTATTTGCAATTGAAACATAAATAATCCACTAATATATATTATTATGAATACTATTGAAATAAATATCAAAACTTTATCTTGTCCAATACTTAGTCGATTATCTGCCCATTAGGTCCCGAGTTCATGATATCCAACACCTATGTCCCCTATTCTGTCATATACATATTGAAGCCAAATAAATTTTGTGGTCTGCAATTTATTCTTTTACTAGTGAGAACCCAGTAGGGGTTCCAAAACATTGGCATTAATAAACAGAAAAATTGATTTTCTACTGTCAGATACTTATCCCTTTTCCCCTTTTCTTCTTCCTGTCCATTATTGCTTTCTGGTTATATACCTAGTCATCTTTATATGATCACAGTTTGTAGGGTTGGCGGGTTGAAATATCTTCATCTCCATCTATATCCTCACATAGAGAATCCGATCGACTGATGTTCCTTTCCATACTTTGTCAATTTTATGGCTATGGTTTCCAAGTTGGCACATACAAACTCGCCTTTTCTTCTTCCTGTCTGTCGTCACTTTCTGGATGTACACTTAGTCCCATTTCTATGATATCTGGTTCCTGGGTTGGCGGGTTGACATGTATTCATATCTATCTATATCCTCACATGATGAATATGACTAACCACTTTTCCTTTCCATACTTAGCCAATTTTATGGCCGTGGTTGTCGGGTTGGTGTTTACGAACTCAATTGTTTATTGTTCCGTGATATACATATTGCACTCAAAACATACAGGATATAAAATTCCACTGTGGGTTCCTCGTATACATTAACTTCTCTCAAATTATTTGTCCCTGCCTTCCATCCCCACCAACTTCACATCTTTCCTAATATAAATTAACTATGCTCTTACTAGTGACAACTGGACACACTGGTACGAAAGAATTGGCACCCGCTCCTCCACCATATATAAATTGACCACCAGACTCCGACATCGTCCCCTATTTCATGTTACACATTATGCATTCAAATGTTATGATCTATACAATTTGGCCATTGTGGCCTCGCTTCTTCTTGGGAAACCTTTTCACCCTATTTTTCATCCTCGCATTGGTGGGTTCACGAAAACTCCAACTCCCTAGTCACTTTTTCCTGTTCTGCCCATCCTCGTACTTATTTCCAGATATGCAACACCAAAGCTTTAATACTAAAATGACATCATGCAACAACCATAAAAATCATCATTAATATGAAAAAGTATCGACAACCAACCATCCCTACAAAACTTATCTAGAAACATGAAAAGAAGATCTTGCCAGGTAATGGAAAAGCTATTACAAATTTCAATATATTAGCAAAAAGAAGTCTCGGCAAGCATTTTTGTGTTCCATACTTAGCACACTTTTTCGATTTTGGGTTCCCATATTGACGACCTCAAAATTGTCTTTCGAATCTTCCGCTAGCTGCAAACAACGCCCATAGTTCTGCAATATACAATTTGTCCGCAGGAATGTATAAAAAATCTTAATTTTTCTCTTTTCCTCCCCTCTATTATCCCTTTGTGTTTCTATATTTAGTCGCATCTATATGATCACGGCCTCGTGGATTCACAAATTAGCAACTCTTTATCTATATCTTCACACCATGAGCCCAAACGACCGCGATACCTTTCAATACTTAGCCAATTATATGATCATCAGGTCCCGACACCTATGTCCCCTGTTCTGTCATATCCAACACCTTTTTCCCTTGTCTTTTTCCCATGTATTATCGCTTTCTAGTTATATACTTAGTCACCTTTCTATAATCGTAGGTTCTAGCATTGATGGGCTGACATATATTCATCTCCATCTATATCCTCACATGACGAATCCGACCGACCATTTTTCCTTTCCATACTTAGCTAATTTTATGTCCACGGTTGACGGGTTGGCAATTTCGAACTCTGTTGCTTCTTGTTCCATGATATACATCTTGCACTCAAAATCTTCGTGATCTACAATTCCACCGCGGACTCCTTAGTCCTTTTTCCCTTTTCTTCTTCCCGTGTATTATCATTTTTTGGTTATTTAATTAGTGGCCTTTCTATGATCGCGGCTTCTAGCGTTGGCAGGCTTACATATCTCCATCTTTGTCTATATCCTCACATGACGAATCCAACCGACCATTGTTCCTTTACATTAATATATATTAGTATGAATACTATTGAAATAAATATCAAAACTTTATTTTGGCCAATACTTAGCCAATTATCTGCCCGCTAGGTCCCAGGTTCATGGTATCCAACACCTATGTCCCTTGTTCCATCATATACATCTTGCAGCCAAAGAACTTTCGTGGTCTGCAGTTTACGCTTTTACTAGTGAGAACCCAGCATGGGTTTGAAAACAATGGCATTAATAAATGGAAAGTATCTGTCATTGCTTTCCATCCCCACTAACTTCTTGTCCTTTCAAATATACATTAGTTATTCTCTTACTAGTTACAACTGCACACACTGGTACGAAACAGTTGGCATCCATCCCTCCACAATATACAAATTGACTACAGGGTTCCAACATCGTCCCCTCTTTCGTGTTACAGATTATGCATTCAAATGTTCCTAGAAATACAATTTGACCATTGGGGCCTCACGTCTTCTGGGGAGACCTTGTCAGCCTATTTTGGATCCTACAGTTAATGGGTTCACGAAATCGYCAATTCTTAGTCACTGTTTTGGGTTGGTGCATTCGAACTCTCCTGCATATTTTTTCTGTGATGAATTCAACTGACCACTTTTTCTTTCCATACTTAGCCAATTTTATGGTTCGAACTATGTTGCTTCTTGTTCTTCGATATACTTCTTGCACTCAAAAATTCCATGATCTACAATTCCACCATGGACTCCTCAAACTCGCAAGCTTCACTCTACCATAGTTCACAAATGTTTCAAATTATCTGTCATTGCCTTCCATCCACACTAACTTCTTGTCCTTTCTAATATACATTAGTTATTCTCTTACTAGTGACAATTGCACACACTGGTACAAAAAAGTTGGCATCCAACCCTCTGCAATATACAAATTGACTATCGGGTTCCGACATCGTACCCTCTTCTGTGTTACATATTATGCATTCAAATGTTTTGAGTGAACAAATTTGATCGTCGGGGCCTCACGTCTTCTAGGGAGACCTTGTTAGCCTATTTTGGATCCTCGAGTTAACGGGTTCACAAAATATCCAATTCTTAGTCATTGTTTTGGGTTGTCGCATTCGAACTATGTTCCTTCTTTTTCCATGATATACATCTTGCACTCAAAATTTCCCTGATGTACAATTCTAGTGCTGACTCCTTAGCTCTTTTGTATTTTATTCTTCCCATGTATTATCTCTTTTTGGTTATATACTTAGTCACCTTTCTATGATCCCAGGTTCTAGCATTGGCGGGCTGACATATCTTCCTCTCCATCTATATGCTCACATGACGAATCCGACTGACCGCTGTTCCTTTTCATACTTAGCCAATTTTATGGCTACAGTTGTCGGGTTGGCACTTTCAAACTCTGTTGCTTCTTGTTTCATGATATACACCATGCACTCAAAACTTATGTGATCTACAATTCCACCATGGACTCCTCGAACTCTCAAGATTCACTCTACCATGGGACACAAATGTTTAAAAGTATCTGTTGTTGCCTTCCATCCACACTAACTTCCTATCCTTCCTAATATACATTAGTTATGCTCTTACTAGTGATATACAAATTGCCCTCTGGACTATCCTATCATACCCTCTTCAGTGTTACACATATTTCACTCAAAACATTTCGAGACATAAAATTTGACCCTCGTGCCCTCACCTCAAACAATTGTACCTTGTAACCCTATTTTGAAGTTGATTTTTCCCATCCCCACGACCTCCGTACTTCTTTCTTAGTATGCAATTAGAAACCTTTCATGCTAACAACTAACCATGCAGAAACCATGAACATTTTCATTAATGAGCGAAATGCTCGAGGAGATCTCCCATTATTACGCATTAAACCAAGATCTGTGGAGAGTTATATTGTCCCTTCCAATTGTTCATATCAAACATGGGTCGTCACGTTGGCCCGCTCAAGAAATATACAATGATTAATCGCTCATTATCATATCTGCCATGTTCGCATTTCTATGTACGCAATTACTAATGTTTAATGTTAACAATGCATCATGCAACAATTGTCGAAATTGTCATTAATGAGTGAAAGTCTCGAGAATATCTCCCATTCACACACATTGGACCAAGATTTGTGCAGTGTTATATTATCCCTTCCAACTTTTCATTTCATTCATCATCTGAAGAAAACAAACATTCTTGTAAGCATATGGCAGCAGGTCAGTAGCCGTTTTGTGGAGATACAGTAAATATCTTCGGACATCAGGACCAGAACTTCTAGTGGTCTAGGGAATATTTTTACTATTCATCCCATTCCACCCAAAATGAAGTGATTTGGACCTCTGGAATCGCTCATACAGGCTGCGTCCCTTAGGTTTTTTACTGTAAGGAGGTGGTCTCTTGGTGCATCGAAAAATATATTCCAAGCCAAATAATTATTCCTCTACGTGACCATTCTCCTGTTTCTTTGTCACCTCAGGTCTTCCGCAAGATGTTAAAATTGTCGGAGCCAACATTGACCTTTAGAGGAAAAGACTACAAGCAGTTCCTAGAAAAACACGATAATGGGTTGGAAATCTTAGTCGAGTTCCTCGAAGACCCAACAACAGTTCCTAAAGATATCACAAAGTTGTAGGTAAGTTCCTTTAGAAATCCATTCCAGGAAATTGCTTGGTTGTTTACAATAATAACGGGACAGGCATCCATGACAAGCATTTCCCATATAATTATTTATATTTTGTACTTCACAGTCAAGGAACAATTCATTTTTGATTGTGGGAAGCTAATTTCCATTGAGATTTGTTCCTAGTTGTCACGATTTAGAGAATCAAATAAATTTTATATGTCATCCTACTTGATTTTCACAATAGTGCATTGTTGTCCATTTCCAAAATTGTCTCTTTCCAAGAAAATAAACTGTGGATTCGACCCAGTAACATTCTGGTACGAGGCCCTGTAGAGGCACAAGGCATCCCATTATTTTTATGAAGTTTTTAATGACTTTGTCTTAGTTTTTAAAGATTTATTGTTAGGAAAGGATGCTTTGCAGATGTTTGACCAGGCAACCAAGTTTTTGAACAGGAAGGGAACACTTGAACAAAAGGAAAATTGTAGTGTACTAATGGTCTTTGGCTCCAAGGAAAATCATGTTTTATTTCAATGCCACATTGTGGACAAGATGTTTGTTGTATAAATAACAAGGCAATACAACCACCGGTTGCATTTTTTCTATGACAAGAAAAAAAAATAGTTCATTCCTCTACCTTGGAAAGTCGGGGACTTCATGTGCAGAAACTTCAAAAAGATTGAATCTGACATATGCTGAAAGGATAAAAGGGTTCGACCCTAATTGGATTTTTCAAGAACATTTACTGGCAGTTGGCTTTAATATCTCTTTTACCCATAGACACATTTCTGAAGACAGGGACAATGACGACAACAATCATGATTCTAGCGATTGCAACGTAGAGACATTGAAAAGCGCAACTGAATTGTACATACAACAGGGAAAAGTATCTGGTGAAAAGAGTGACCAGTCCCTCGCCAGCACTCCCAAGATCAATATTTCATGGAGTATCACTTCAACGACCCACCCTAGTAAGAAAGAAACACATAAATCTTCAAATCCTCGCATAAAAATTGATAGTTCTCACAAAATTCCACTGACGAAGAAGAGAAAAAAAAAATGAAGGACAGGCGGACGAACCTGAAATTGAAATTGGATAGTTGCAACTTGAAATTGAAACTGAGCACATGCACAAAGTTGGTCCATTCGCAATGGAAATAGCTTTGACCGACATTTTTTATGAAGATGAATCCTTCGTATTCCAGAGTGTTGTTTTTGACAGCCAATCTAAAAATATGGTCATTGAAAAGAGAGATGTAACAAATAGAAAAGGAAAATATCGCACGGAGATTAACTTTAGGAAAATGCGGTCATCCCAAATCTCCTTATTTCACCGCGTAACCGGTGATGATCTTGATGATTCCATTGGAGGAATTGAAGAGGAAAATGTCAGACTGAAAGACCGCCTCAAGGAATTTGAGGAGGCTTTCATTACCACCTTGGAATTTTCCAGTTATTTAGCAAAAAATGTGTTTTTTACCATTGCAACTATGATGAAAGTATCCTCTACCCTCCTTGCATTGTCTAGATCCCTTGTAGAGAATAAAATCAAGAAAATAATGTAGCTAGTTACTGGAGCCTGGGAAACATCATAAAATATAGTTTCCTTCTGAAAGAGGGCAAATGAGTTTCTCGAACATTTGCAGGCAAATTTAAAAAATGATCAACATTTATGTGAACAGGTGCTGACCCCTTTTTCCAACCATTCCATCAACACCTCATAACTGAAAAGAAGACAAGAGAATATCCCCTCCCCAAAGTGGACCAAAAAAGTAAAAGCATCTTGGCAAAAGAAATTTAAGAACCTGGAGCTCAATTTCGAGTCATGTAAACAAGCCATATTAGAAAAGGAAGAAGTATTCACAAACCTGATCCAAATAGACTTAGCAGGAAGTACCAACGAGGTTCAAGACCCAAAATTGATTCTCAAATCCTTGTCAATGACCAAAGAAGCCTTTGATGACCAACTTTATATTTTAAAGGGGTTATCTTTCTAAATGTTTTATGACATAGTTGAACATCGTTTAGATGAGCTCAAGTGCTGGGTACTGGACTATTCAACACATAATGAAGAAATTGAAGAGAGTCTGCATAGTATTTCAATGGATCTAAGGAAATTATAAAATGACCTTCATGACATAGAAATCCAGGATGAAATCAACATGCCCCCCCATGAGAAACTACATTGAATAATGGTTCCAATGGAGAATGGAGAACCTCATCCAGGAAGGGCAACAATCGGTTTACACGATTCCACTGACCATCGATGAAAGCAACAAAAACGCATTGGATTCATATCAAGTCTATATTGTTATCTTGTTTTCTTTATCAATCCAGTTATTATACCTCTTTAAATAGAAAACTATAACCAAACACTCATAACTTCCAATTTCTTCTTTTCAAATCTTCCTCTCTACCATTGCGCACTTCTTCTTTCGACATTCCTAATTCTTGTACTTATTTCTTTTCATGGTCCCTGGGAGACCCAATCCTAGTCTATATGACAAACACATTTAAATTTCTAGAAATATGTAACAGACATTATTAATTTTTGATAAATTTCAAAGAAAACTAATTCGGGAATGCCTTTGTTGGAACCTTTGTTGTGTTATATTATTTTTTGATAAATTCCAGATGTTATTACTATTCTATTGTTAATTTTTGATAAATTTCAATTTTTTTATGTCCTATTGTATGCTAATTTTTTGGTGTCCAGGAACCTTTGTTGATGTAAGAGACATTAAATTTATAAATTTCCATAAATATGTCACAGACATTATTAATTTTGATCAATTTCAAAGAAAACTAATTCGGGAATGCCGTTGTTGGAACCTTTGTTGCGTTATATTAATTTTTGACAAATTTAAGACGTTATTACTATTCTATTGGTATTTTTTGATAAATTTCATTTTTTTTGTGTCCTATTGTATGCTAAAGTTTTGGTGTCCAGAAACCTTTGTTGATGTAAGAGACATTACATTTTTTTTTCCAGGAACCTTTGTTGATGTAACAGACATTATTACTAGTCTATTCTATGCTAAATTTTTTGTGTCCATGAACCTTTGTTGCATTATCACTATTCTATTGTTACTTCAACTTGCTTCCCATGTGTAGTCCAATCTCACAGGGACTACGCTGCCATGCAACCCTTGTTTAGCTTGTAATGAATAATATTTTAATTTTCCATGGGAATATTAATTTAATTAAATGATAATGGAAAATGTGAAAAGGACATGGTTAATATAATTTTGGTGGGTAGTGTATATAAGTCCCAACATGCATTTAATTAATGTATATATAAAAAATAAAAATAAAAATAAATGCGTGAATTACGTGCCAGGCTTGATGCTATGGAGACAGCACAAACACGCATAGTCAACGTTGGAGATATCAGCGAGGCTGAAAGTGAAAATGAAGCTGGAAATGAAGGAGAAGAAGTTGCAATCGAAGATGTTGTAGATGAACTCCTATTCAGGGTTGTTGCAAGGATAGGTGCTAGAGAAAAAATGGACATTCCAGTGTATGAAGACAACTTGGATGTTGAAGAAATTCTAGAATGGATTAGACCTCTAGACAAATACTTCAACTATGATGATGTGGAGGAAGATAAGAAAGTCAAACATGTCGTTAATAGACTTAAAGGGAATGCATCACTATGGTGGGATGAACTGCAGGCTGATAGACACTGCAAGAGCAAGCATAAAATCAAAGGCTGGGATAGAATGGTTGCAAAGATGAAATCCAAGTTTATACCCAAGGATTATCAAATCACTCTGTTTCATAGGATGCATAATTTGAGACAGAAGTTGATGTCAGTGAAGACACTGAAGAATTCTACAGGATAAACATCAGAGCAGGTCATTGGGAAAGTGATGATGAAAAAGTTGCCAGGTACATGAATGGTCTACGATATGACATTCAAGATGAGATGAGCATGATGACCATTCGAAATGTGGAATATGCTTATCAGATAGCTCTGAAAGATGAAGAGAAGATGAGCTAGAAGTAAGGTCAAAGAGGTCGAGGTAGAAGTCAAGCTAGAGGCAAAGCAATTGCCCAGGACAGAACTCAGAAACCTAAAGAAGAGGGGAAGAAACCTCAACCTGAGAGAGGAGGAAGCTCACAAGGAAGGCAATATGCTAATATAAATTCTTTTTCTTGAGCCAGAGGAAGAGGAAGAGGCAGAGGAGGTGAAGTGAAATGCTTTGTTTGTGGAAAAATCGGACATAAATCCTATGAGTGTCCAGATAATAAGAAAGATGGTGATGAAACTCACATTGCCAAAGCTCAAGGATGGAATGTTGAGGCAGAGGAGGCTGAGGGAGGAATATCCTTAATGATGAGGAAATTTCTCTTGAAGCCAGAGAAGGAGCCAGAGAACCCAGCCCAAAGAAACAGTTTGTTTTGGACTGCTTGCAAAACTAAGGATAGGGTATGCAAAGTCCTAGTGGACAGCAGTAGCACAGAAGATCTCGTATCTATAGAGATAGTATAAAAGCTAGATCTAGAGACTGCTGTACATCCAAGCCCATACAAAGTTTCGTGGCTACAAAAAGGACATCAAGTAAATGTCACTAAACAATGTTTAGTTGAATTTAAAATAGGAGGATATAAATATGAAATATTATGTGATGTCATTCCCATGGATGTTTTTCATCTATTTTCAGGTAGACCATGGCAATATGACAGAAACGTAGTTCATGATGGGAGAAAGAACATGTACACCCTGGAAAAAAATGGTAGGACTCACATGTTGCTGCCAATTAAGAACCAAGAGGTGAAAACAGAGGTGGGCAACACTGTACTTCTCATGAGTGGGAAGGAACTTCTTAATGAGGTTAAGAAGAAGGAAGACACATGATTTATTGTGGTCAAGAAGGCCAAAATGTTTTTGACCAGTACGAGAATAGATGATTTACCAGAAGAAATTCAGGAGTTGCTGGAAGAATTTGCAGATATAGTAGTGGACGAACTACCTTGTTCATTACCACCTATCAGGAGTATAAGCCATCATATTGATCTTATACCTGGAGCCAGTTTGTCGAACAAAGCTGCGTAAAAGTTGACACCGTAGGAAAATGAAGAAGTTAAGAGACAGTTCCAGGACTTAATGGACAAAGGATTGATTTGAGAAAGCTTGAGTCCATGCGTTGTTCTGATAGTGCTCAGCCCAAAGAAAAATGGAGGTTGGAGAATGTGTATAGACTCAAGGGAAATCAATAAGATTACCATCAAATACAGATTTCCATTACCAAGGATGGACGACTTGATGGATTGCTTGAGTGGAGCAAAGTTTTTTTCAAAGATTGATTTGAAAAGCGGATATCATCAGATCAGAATGAGAGAAGGTGATGAATGGAAGACAGTATTCAAGACAAATGAAGGGCTATATGAATGGCTTGTCATGCCATTTGTCTTAACGAATGTGCCTAGTACTTTCATGAGGTTGATGAACAAAGTCCTAAAGGATTTCATTGGGAAATTCATCATTGTATATCTTGACGATATATTAATTTTCAGCAAGACAGAAGCAGAACACTTAAAGAATTTAGTTGTAGTAATGAGGAGATTATAGCAGGAGAAATTCCTAATTAATATGAAGAAATCGTCATTTATGAGGACATAACTCATTTATTTGGGTTTTGTTATCTCTGCAAATGAGCTGAAAATGGATCCGGAAAAGATAGAGGCGATTAAGAATTGGCCATCGACGAAGAGTGTGTTTGAAGTTCGAAGATTCCATGGTTTGGCTAGCTTCTACAGGAAATTCATCCAAAACGTTAGTGGAATTAGAGCATCAATGATGGATACAGTGAAGAAAAGACATAAATCTATTCACTGGTGGAGGAAGCAGAAAAGAGCTTCAAGCTGCTGAAGAACAAGATCACTCAGCAACCAATTCAGGTTTTTCCATATTTCAGCAAGACATTCCAGGTCAGGTGTGACACGAGTGGATTAGCAATTGGAGCGGTCTTGAGCCAAGACGACAGGTCGGTTGCATATTTCAGTGAAAAACTGAATGAAGCAAAGATTAAGTACTCCATGTATGACAAGGAATTCTATGCAGTCATACAAGTGTTGAAGAAATGGAGACACTATTTGGTTCCCAAGGAGTTTGTTTTGTACAGCAATAATCACGCTTTGCAATTCGTGAATTGACGAGAGAAGTTGAACCAAAAACATGCTAAATGGTTTGAATTCATGCATAAATTTACTTTTGTGACTAAGCATATTTCTGGAACTTCTAACAAAGTTGTTGATGCTTTGAGCAGAAAATGTTTGCTTATGCAAGAATTCAGGGTCAAGACTTTGGGTTTTGATAACCTCAAATAAATGTACAGAGATGATCCAGACTTCAAGGAGGCATATGAGGCATCGGAGAATCTAGTTCTTAGGGATAGAAACCAATGGACTGAATACATGATCCAGGATGGATTATTGTTCAACTAGAATCAACTATGTATTCTAAAATGCTCCATGAGGGGGAATTTGTTGAAGGAAAAACACAGTGGAGGATTGGTCAGACATTTCGGTCATGAAAAGACGTTCTCAAAGTTGAGTAGCTTATATTATTGGCCTGGGATGAGAATAGATGTTAATAAATTCATGGATAGATGTAGAATTTGCCAGCGCACGAAAGGAAAAAGGCAGAACGTTGGGTTATATCAACCATTACCCATACCTGAAAGGTCATGGGACACAGTGAGCATGGATTTCATATTGGGAATTCCAAGGACACAAAGAGGATGTGATTTGATCTTTGTGGTAGTAGACATATTTTCAAAGATGGCACATTTCATACCATGCCAGAAAACTAGCGACACAACTCATATTGTGAACCTATTTTTCAAGGAAGTCATCAGACTTCACGGCTTGCTAAAGAGTATCATTTCTGATCGAGATACCAAGTTTGTAGGACATTTCTGGAGGACCTTGTGGAAGAAGTTCGGGACAAGTTTGTCTTTCAACTCAACGTATCATCCTCAGACGGATGGACAGACAAAAGTCGTGAACAGGAGCTTGGCAGATTTGTTAAGAAGCTTAGTGACTAAACACCACAGTCAATGGGATCACATTTTGCCACAGGAGTAATTCGCTTACAATGACTCACCCAATAGAAACACAGGGTAGAGTCCATTCTAGATTGTATATGGAATGAAACCAAGGGGAGTTTCTAAATTGAAATATTCAGAACAAAATGAATTCAGGAGTGCTAGTGTAGAGAACTTTGTAGAAGGAATGAAAAATCTTCACAGCCGAGTTAAGGAGCGATTGCAGAGTTCAAGTCAAAAATACAAGCAGAGATCAGATCAACACATGCAAGAACTTTAGTTTGAAGTTGGTGATCTAATTCTTGCGCATCTGAGGAAGGAGAGGCTCCCAAGGGGAACATATAATAATATGAAGATGAAAAATATTGTACCATGCAAGGTCATAAGGAAATTTGGGGGAAATTCATATGGGATTGAATTACCTGATGGGGTCAGAATCTCACCAATATTCAATGTTGCGGATTTGCACCCTTACAGAGATGAAGAAGCAGGAGAAGGGGAGGAACAGAAAGAGGTTCAATGGACAAAACAAATGCATGTAGTTGAAAAGCAGCAGATGGAAAGCATAATTGACAAGAGGATTAGCAGGAAGACCAGGAGAAAGGAGTATTTTGAATACTTGGTCAAGTGGAAGGGACATCCAGTTGAAGATGCTAGTTGGGAGGATGAAGCAGAAATTCATAGGCATGGACAGACCGCGCAAGAGCTCATGAACAGGATTTCATGAAAATTTTCAAACAAGGGAGTATGATGCAGGAGCATCGTACAAAGCCAAAACACATTCCTAGCCAAAGGAACAACTGGACGCATAGATGGAAAAAAGGGGGCACGTTTATATGAAAATGTTTTGAATTTTGAAATATGAAGCATTAATGTAATAGCTAGGAGAAGTGTACTTACATTTATGTCTTGGAGATATGAACAGATCTAGAGGAATTACTCTCATCTATTGAATGTAATAGGCATTTAAGTCTGTTTAATGTAAAGTAGGTAGATATGAATGTTAGATTAGACAGTTTAGAAGCATAGGAGGGAAAACAGATATAGACACCCTCACCCTTGTATCAATGTAACAGGAACATATTATCATTCAACATTCATAAGATGTAGAGCTGTAGCAGAGAACTGTAGAGAAGAATCCATTTATAGGAGCACTTGAATTAATATATATAGCTTTGACTCAAATTTCATGGTGTTATGATGCTTACTGTTTACATTTGTTAAATGGTATGTTTACAGTTGTTTTGTTTTCTCTGTTATGCATTTGTTCCCATGTTGTGTTGTGTGTATGCTTTCATGTTGAATGTATGAAGTCAGAGAGAGAAGAAGAATGAGTTTCAATTGTTTCTCTTCTTGAGAATTCCTGCAAGGAGTCCAGTGAACGTCTACAAGGTGTGCGCTGACGAGGGTTGAGTTTTATCTCAGAAAGATCAAGAGAGATATCATTGTTCTCATACCGGCAGAAGTGCAAGAGAAGCATAGAGCCATGCAAGGTGTGCGTAGGCTGGTCGAATCTTTGAACTTATCAACCAAGGGAAAAGTTGAAAGACTATTGTTGCAAAGAGTGCACAGGGTCGAAGATTCAAATAACCAGAGGTTATTTGAAGGTTTGCCGCAAGGAGTGTGAGAAGGGACCCTTTTGGAAGCTTGAGTTTGCAAGAGAAAGCTCAGGAGGAATAATACCTTTGAAGTGTTCAAAGGAAGATGGAGGTCGAAATCATCTCGCAGAAGTCAAGTTCAGGTGGGAGGACGCCAAGAAATTTTGGCCTGAGATCCTTGAGAAGAGTGAATGGACGGTGAAAGGCCTTCGTGAAGGAAGTGTCGAAGTTGCGAGAGTCATTGGACCTTGCAGAGCTGCAAGGTGGTTAGAGGCCGATGAAACCCTTCACCCAGGATTCAGAGGTCAATATGATTCGTTGATCTCGTTTCAACACACATCATTGGATCATTTCACGAATTCGGGGTTCGTGAAGGGCAGACTGAATTCTTGGGTTCACGAAGTTATGAGTTGAAAGGAACAGAGAAGGAGATCCAGACTGTTGGATCCAAGCCACGAGAGAACCGTCAGAATATAACCTCCATGGGTATCGCATATCGGGGGTTCAGAGGTTGAAATAATTTCTCTCGACTGTAGAAGTCGCATGGTGCCAAGCGCCGAGGGCTTGTGCGAACATGTGGCACATCCGAGGTGGGGACCGCATAGTTGATAGGTGGCATTAAAACAAGCACCCAGAGAAAAGTGTAAGTGGGTGACAGGTGGTGGACACGCGTCACCTTGGAAGGAGTCAAACCATTGTTGACTTATCACATCTCATGGATTCCCAAAGGAGGAGCATGAGGGCTCAACACTCTAACTCGAGAATTCGCAAGTTGCGAGTAGTGTTAGTGGTTAGCCTAGCCTACGGTTATATGTAGCAGGCGATAGCGAGGAGGGAGCCATACCCATATCACATCTCGGGTATCAGAGGTTTGGAGAAAGAGGAGTCGAGGTCATCGAATCATGAACTCGAGAGTAATAAGAGGTGCTTGCGCTAAGGCCCGGTTGTGGTCGCATGGAGATGTGAGGCTCGCGCTTGGTGTTAAGTTCCGCAGAGAGGGTTTTCACGAAGGACCTAGGGATCGGATTGGTAGGGTTCCAATAGAGATCCGAGGGATCCATTTCGACTCAAGGAGAATTTAGAACGATCCTGAACAGATCTCGGCCCGAGGGTCGGGGATCTGCGACATCAAGTGGTATCAGAGTTATAAAAAATTCTTTTCTTTCTGTAGCAGAGAGAAGGGAGAAATTTTTACATCCATGCCACCGAGAAGAAGAGGTAGGTAAATACATGATCTAGTAGTGGAAAGAGAAATGTCGAGAAGAAGAGATAGGAAAATACCTGATCCAGCAGTGGAAAGAGAAATGCGTGAATTACGTGCCAGGCTTGATGCTACGGAGACAACAAAAAGGTGCACAGTCGAGGCTGGGGATATCAATGAGGATGAAAGTGAAAATGAATTTGGAAATGAAGGAGAAGAAGTTGCAGTTGAAGATGCTGCAGATGAACGCCTATTCAAGGTTGTTGCAAGGATAGGTGCTATAGAAAAAATAGACATTCCAATGTACAAAGGCAACTTGGATATTGAAGAACTTCTAGATTGGATTAGAGCTCTAGACAAATACTTCAACTACGAGGATGTCGAGGAAGACAAGAAAGTCAAACATTCCATTACTAGACTTAAAGGGCATGCAGCACTATGGTGGGATGAACTGCAGGCTGACAGACACTGCAAGGGAAAGCAGAAAATCAAAAGCTGGGATAGAATGGCTACAAAGATGAAATCCAAGTTTATACCTAAGGATTATCAAATCACTCTGTTTCGGAGGATGCGGAATTTGAGATAGAAGCTGGTGTCAGTGAAGGAATACACTGAAGAATTCTACAAGATAAACATCAGAGTAGATCATCGGGAAAGTGATGATGAAAAATTTGCCAAGTACATGAATGTTCTGTGATATGATATTCAAGATGAGATGAGCATGATGACCATTCGAAATGTGGAAGATGCTTATTAGATAGCTCTAAAATCTAAAGAGAATCTAAGCCAGAAGCAAGGTCAAAGAGTGTAGAAGTCAAGCCAGAGGCAAAGCAATTGCCCAGGACAGAACTCAGAAACCTAAAGAAGAGGGGAGGAAACCTCAATCTGAGAGAGGAGGAAGATCACAAGGAAGGCAGTATGCTGATAGAAATACTTTTCCTTGAGCCAGAGGAAGAGGAAGAGGCAGAGGAGGTGAAGTGAAATGTTTTGTTTGTGGAAAAATCAGACATAAATCCTATGAGTGTCCAGATAAGTAGAAAGATGGTGGTGAAACTCACAGTATCGAATCTCAAGGATGGAATGTTGAGGCAGAGGACACTGAGGGTGGAAGATCCTTAATGATGAGGAAAGTTCTCTTGAAGCCAGAGAGGGAGCCAGAGAACCCAGCCCAAAGAAACATTATGTTTCAGACTTCTTGCAAAACTAAGGATAGGGTATGCAAAGTCATAGTGGACAGCGGTAGCATAGACAATCTCATATCTACATAGATGGTAGAAAAGCTGGAGCTAGAAACTATTATACATCCAATCCCATACAGAGTTTCATGGATACAAAAAGGACATCAGGTAAATGTCACTAAACAGTGTTTAGTTGAATTTAAAATAGGAGGATATAAATATGAAATATTATGTGATGTCATTCCCATGGATGTTTGTCATCTATTGCTAGGTAGACCGTGGCAATATGACAGAAACGTAGTTCATGATGGAAGAAAGAACACGTACACCCGGGAAAAAATGGTAGGACTCACATGTTGCTGCTGTTTAAGAACCAAGAAGTGAAAACAGAGGTGGAAAACACTATACTTCTCATGAGTGGGAAGTAACTACTTAATGATGTTAAGAAGAAGGAAGACACACAATTGTTTTGTGGTCAAGAAGCCCAAAATTGTTTTGACCAGTACGAGAATAGATGATTTACTAGAAGAAATTCAGGAGTTGCTGGAAGAATTTGTTGATATAGTAGTGGATGAACTACCTTGTTCATTACCACCTATCAGGAGTATAAGACATCATATTGATATTATACCTAGATCTAGTTTTCCGAACAAAGCCGCATACAGGTTGACACCGCAGGAAAATGAAGAAGTTAAGAGACATGTCCAAGAATTAATTGACAAAGGATTGATTTGAGAAAGCTTGAGTCCATGCGTTGTTCCGACAGTGCTTATCCCAAAGAAAGATGGAGGCTGGAGAATGTGTATAGAATCAAGGGAAATCAATAAGATTACCATCAGATACAGATTTCCATTTCCAAGGATGGATGACTTGATGGATTGCTTGAGTGGAGCAAAGTTTTTTTCAAAGATTGATTTGAAAAGCGGATATCATTAGATCAGAATAAGAGAAGGTGATGTATGGAAGACAACATTCAAGAAAAATGAAGGGCTATATGAATAGCTTGTCATGCCATTTGGATTAATGAATGCACCCAGTACTTTCATGAGGTTGATGAATGAAGTCCTGAAGGATTTCATTCAGAAAGTCGTCATTGCATATCTTGACGATATATTAATTTTCAGCAAGACAAAAGAAGAACACTTAAATAATTTAGTTGTAGTAATGAGGAGATTACAGCAGGAGAAATTGTTGATTAATATGAAGAAATCATCATTTATGAGGACATAACTCATTTATTTGGGTTTTGTTATCTCTGCAAATGAGCTAAAAATGGATCTGGAAAAGATAAAGGCGATTAAGAATTGGCCATCGCCGAAGAGTGTGTTTGAAGTTCGAAGCTTCCATGGTTTGGCTAGCTTCTACAGGAAATTCATCTGAAACTTCAACATAATTAGCGCATCAATGATGGGTATGGTGAAGAAAAGACATAAATCTTTTCACTAGACGGAGGAAGCATAAAAGATCTTCAAGTTGCTGAAGAAGAAGATCATTGAGCAACCAATTTTGGTTTTGCCAAATTTCAGCAAGACATTCCAGGTCAGGTGTGATGCGAGTGGATTTGCAATTGGAGCGGTCTTGAGCCAAGACGACAGGCTGGTCGCATATTTCAGTGAAAAACTGAATGAACAAAAGATTAAGTACTCCATGTATGACAAGGAATTGTATGCAGTCATACAAGCGCTGAAGAAATGGAGACACTATTTAGTTCCCAATGAGTTTGTTTTGTACAACGATAATCACGCTTTATAATTCGTGAATCGACCAGAGAAGTTGAACCAAAAACATGCTAAATGGGTTGAATTCATGTTGAATTTTACTTTTGTGATTAAGCATATTTCTAGAACTGCTAACAAAGTTGTTGATGCTTTGAGCAGGAAATGTTTTCTTATGCAGGAATTTAGAGTCAAGACTTTGGGTTTTGATAACCTCAAAGAAATGTACAGAGATGATCGAGACTTCAAGGAGGCATATGAGGCATCAAAGAATCCAGTTCTCAGGGATAGAAACCAATGGACTGAATACATGATCCAGGATCAATTCTTGCTCAAGGGGAATGAACTATGTATTTGAAATGCTCCATGAGGGAGAATTTCTTGAAGGAAAAACACAGTGGAGGATTGGCCAGACATTTCAGTCATGAAAAGACGTTCTCAAAGTTGAGTAGCTCATATTATTGGCCAGGGATGAGAACAAATGTTAATAAATTCATGGATAGATGTAGAATTTGCCAGCAAACGAAAGGAAAAAGGCAGAACGCAGGGTTATATCAACCATTACCCATACCTGAAAGGTCGTGGGACACAGTGAGCATGGATTTCATATTGGGACTTCCAAAAACACAAAGAGGATGTGATTTGATCTTTGTGGTAGTCGACATATTTTCAAAGATGGCACATTTCATACCATGCCAGAAAACTAGCGACACAACTCATATTGTGAACCTATTTTTCAAGGAAGTCGTCAAACTTCATGGCTTGCTAAAGAGTATCGTTTCTGATCGAGATACCAAGTTCGTAGGACATTTCTGGAGGACCTTGTGGAAGAAGTTGGGGACAAGTTTGTCTTTCAACTCAACGTATCATCCTCAGACGGATGGACAGACAATTATAAGTTGTTGATACTCAAAGGGGGGTGAATCAGTATCGAATACAATTTAAAAACATTTTCAACTTATACTTAAACCATTTCAATTATATCCAATGAGCAATGAACAATAGTATAAGAGTTACACCAATACACCACAATACACCATGCACAATATATGAGAAATAATCAATAGTTATTGTTCAAGGGAAGTAATGACTTCCAAAGGTAGCTAAAACTTCCAAATATAAAGGGAGGGATAAACCTCTGTAAGGTCTCTTCCAACAGATCCTTATAAAACATAAATTAAAATAGAGAAATGTTATCCTAACTTTTTAACCATTCATTATTCATCATAATAAACCACATATTCAACATCATAATAAACCACATATTCAGCATCCTAACAAACCACATATTCATCATATTCAACAGCATGTTAATAAACCACATATTCATCATATTAATGAAAATACATACCTCTAACTAATGCTATTGTTGTTCTCCAACTCTGCCTGATGCTCTGCCCAAAACCGACTAACCTCCCAGCCAAATAGGAATAGAGCCTCTCTTGCTCCCTAGCTCCAGGATTCTGTAAGGATTCCTGGCCCCTGAGCCCAAAACTCCCAGCAACAGGTGCCCCCTGTCTCAGTCCACCAAACTCCAACAAGTTCCTCAAGCAAAAACTAGGATCGTCCTCCAACAAGCTACTCCCACCCTCAACCAACAATACAGTCCTCCCCTCTCAAATTGATTCTCTCTCCCAAAATCCAAAAAAAAGTCCCTTCTTGAGTGTTTTTCCCTCCCCTTATCCTCCTTCCCCAACCCCCCCCCTCTCACATTCACCGCCTTCTCCCTTTCATTAAGACTCACCCACCTTATCCCTCCATTCAATGCCAACTACCTTATCCCCTTTCTCTTTAATGGTTCCATCATTTGATACATTAAGTCTCCATTTAATAAATTCAAATTTATTAAATTCAAATTCATTAACCAAATATTTAATCATGAAATTATTTAATTAATTAATTAACTAATATACATTAAACAATTATTTAAATCATGACAATTGAATAATTACTTAGGGTTGTTACATACACCCACCCTTCAGGAAACTCCGTCTCGAAGTTAAAGTATTTTATGATACAAGGGTAAAGACACATGGTTCACACATTCATATCAAATAACCGACATTATTAGTAAGTAAGCCAAGAAAACTCATACATACTAGTGTACATATACAAGAAATGCATTTGTAGCTAGTACATACAAGTCTCGTGCATGTAATAATAACAATAACTATCACCCTTATAGTAATTTATGTATGCATCCAATCCAATCAACAAAACTATTCATTTTATAAAAGATAATAAACCAATGAAATGTTTGTGAATTCCCTTAATTATAATAATCTAGCTCAACAATTTTATTTAGAAAATTGTAGTTTAGTTAAGTAATTATGAATATACATATATACACATTTTCTTTTCAGAAGGAAAAACAATAAATTCCACCATAAGGAAAATCTTCATACACTCTCAACTATTTATACTCATCCTTCCTCCCTAACTTACTTCCATCTTACATTCCTATCCTTCCTCTGCTGGACTATCTTGGGGTGTCAACTATATTGACATAACTCCAAATAGAACCTGTAAGCGAAAGTGTCACTATCTTGACCAAGATTCCCCAACAGGCAACTAACAATCATCATCGCATGTCTAGGGGAGCGTGAGCTAGCACCGTCCTCCCATGACTCCAGGTTTCAAAGGATACATGGTGGGAAATGCCTCCACCCCTCCTAATAGGACTAGGGTCCACACCCTACAATGGAATATACAGTGGCACCATGTTGTTGGGGGTTTTGTCATTGTTTCTTCAGTTTTGGGCAGTCTCTCCACCTGAATTCCTACACTAGCCCACATATCATATCAATGCATCCAAACCAATATAATTTCACATACAAATATTCATACCATATTGTTTCTCGATCAGTGGTCATGACATCCACTTCCATTATCATTATCCCTTGGATATTTCATAGCCCAATGACCTGTAGATTAGTCTGTAACACAAACTCATACATATCTATGCATTATCATCGTGTAATTCCATACAACCATAATTTCAATTTGTTATCCGCATACCAACAACTTTAACATCAAAGTTTTCAAGTTAGAAATAGATCTCATAATATCCCATAATTTAATTAACGTCACCCATTCATAGAATTATCATTTACATAATAGATTGCATCATATCCAACATCATTCAAATAGCATTTAAACCTTCATAGGATTYRCATTCACACAGTATATCGCATCATATCCATCATCATCAATAACATTTAAACATTTATAAAATTTACATTCACATAGTAGATCGCATCATATCCATCATCATCAATAACATTTAAACATTCAGAAAATTTACATTCTCACAATATATCACATCATATCCATCATTATTCAAATGCATTTAAACATTCATAAAGGTTCATATGTCTTAAAATTTCAAGTGTGTCATTTAATAGTTTCACTGTGAATAGAAAATAAAGGTGTTTAGGCCTCAGGTAATCCTAGTTGTCTAAGTCAAAAGGTGGCGTTACATACTCCCAACCTTCGAGAAACATATTCTCGAGGTGGTAAAAAATGTGAGGGATAATCTCGTAGTAATGTCTCAGCATCCTCCCAAGTAGCAGTTTCTGGACTATACTTGTCCCACTGGACCTTAACTTGATCTACTAGATGGTTCCTGAGTTGTCGAACTCTACGGTCCAATATGCATAATGGTTCTACCATGAGGGTTCCCGCGTTTGATATCTGCATTTCCTTCCAATTTAGTTTATGTGATTCATCAGCAACATAATGACGTAGAACAGATACATGAAAAACATTATGAGTTTTATGCAAGTGGAGTGGCAGTACGAGACGATAGGCAATGGGTCCAATTTTCTCTTGGATTCTAAACGGTCCTATAAATAAAGGTGAAAACTTTGTCCCCTTCCCAAAACGTATGGTACTCTTATTAGGCCTCATACGAATGAAAGCTTGATCTCCCACTTTATAACTTTGATCAGTCATGTGTGCATCTGCATAACTTTTCTGTCTATCCTATGCTTCCTTTAGTCTCCGCCTAATCTGAATCACTTGTTCCTCGATCTCTTGAATCAATTTTGGCCCAACTGTTACTCGGTCTTCTAACCTCTCCCAACTCAACGACGTTATGCATGGCCTTCCATACAGAGATTCGTAGGGTGGCATTCCGATGGAGCTATGAAAACTGTTATTGTAGGTGAACTCTACCAAAGGTAGGTACTTCTCCCAATGGGTTTGATTATCCATAACATACATCCTAAGCATGTCTTCCATAACCTGATTTACTCTCTCGGTTTTCCCATCTATTTCAGGATGATAAGCTGTACTTAAGTTCAACTGAGTCCCCAATGCTAACTGCAAACTTGTCCAAAAATGAGAAGTGAATCTGGAGTCCCTATCTGAAATGATCTTCTTAGGTATCCCGTGCAAATGGATGACCTCACTTACAAACATGTGTGCCACATCAGTGACATCATAAGTGTCTCTAATTGGAATAAAATGAGCACTCTTAGTTAACTTATCAACTATCACAAGAATGGCATTGTGTCTATGAGATGTGAGTGGCAACCCCACAACAAAATCCATGGAAATGACTTCCCACTTGGACATAGGAACATCATGGGGTTGTAAGAGACCTACCAGGTGATGGTGGTCGGCTTTCACTTGTTGACACTCTAGGAACTTGGCGACAAAATGGACTACATTGCGCTTCATGCCTACCCAGAAGAAGAGCTTCCTCATGTATGCGTACATTTTCTTCACACCTGGATGCGCACAATAAAGTGCTCTATGGGATTCTTTCAGTATGATGCTTCGAATATCCCCACATTTGGGGATGTACGTCCTTCCTCGATATCTTGATAGTCTGTCTGCTTCCAGACTATATCCTTCATACTTTGGATCTAATTTCCTCCCACTCTGGAGGTTTGAAGTAACCTTTAAATACCAACTTTCTCCATGGAGTTGCATTACCACACGTTCCCTCAGATTGAATTTTAAGGGTACCAAGGAGAAGCCACGTGGCCTCCTACTCAAGGCATCCGTGACCACATTCTCTTTTCCCTTTATATATGAAATAACAAAATAGTACTCACTCATGAACTCACTCCATCGCCTTTGCCTAGCATTCAGATCCCTTTGAGTGAAGAGATGTTTTAAACTTTGATGGTTCATTTTGAGCTCAAAGTTTCACCCTACTAGATAGTGCCTCCAAATTTTCAGAGCTAGCATTACAGCTGCCAACTCTAAATCATGAGTAGCATAAAGTTGTTCGTGTTTCTTCAACTTCCTTGATGCATAATCTATCACTCCTCCATCCTGCATTAGCACGGCCCCCAACCCTTGCTTCAAGGAATCTGTGTAGACTGTGAAGTCCTTTTACATATCCAACACTCATAGAATTGGTGCACTAGTTAGTAACATGTTAAGCTCGATGAATGCACTGTCACATTCTTCTATCCATTCATACCTGACCCCCTTGCACTGTAAAGTGGTGATGGGTTTCACTATTTTAGATAACCCTTCCAAAAATCTTCGATAATAACCTGCTAACCCCATGAAGCTTCTTACCTCATGAGCAATTTTTGTCACTGGCCACTCCATAATGGCCTTTACCTTTTCTGGGTCCACAAAGATTCCTTCACCAGAAATGATATGACATAAATAGTGAATTTCTTTCTGGAAGAAGGAACACTTCGACAACTTCCCATACAATTTGTTCTCCCTAAGGTAAGACAACACCACTCGCAAGTGTTCCTCATGTTCTCTTTCATTCTTGGAATAGATGAGGATATCATCTAGAAAGACTTGTACAAATCGGTCTAGGTATTTCCAGAATACACCATTCATGAGGCTCATGAATATTGTTGGTGCATTGGTCAATCTAAAAGGTACTACAACGAACTCGTAATTCCCAAACGGAGTTCGAAAGGAATTTTTAGGAATATCGCCTTCCTTAATCCTTAACTGGTGATACCCTGATCACAAATCAATTTTTGAGAATACCATTGCTCCTTTCATCTGATCGAAGAGATCATCTATTCATGGCATTGGGTACCTATTTTTCACTGTAGCACGATTCAAGTCCTTATAATCTATACATAGTCATAAGGAACCATCCTTCTTCCTCACAAAAATTACTGGCGCACCCCAAGGTGAGAAACTAGGCCTTATTAGCCCTAAGTCGAGTAGTTCTTTCAACTGCATCTGCAACTCACAAAGTTCTAGTGCTGCCATCCGATACAGAGTCTTGGAAATTGGTTCTTCACTAGGTTTTAGCTCAATAGTAAAATAAAGCTCCCTCTCAGAAGGTAACCCTGGTAACTTGTTTGGAAAAACGTCTTTAAACTTTGAAAATACTGGTTACTAATCCAAGGAGGGTCCCTTCCTTTCACTCACTCCTTCTGCTACATACAGTCGACACCCTTGCCTCATGCACCACTTAACCTTCATATTTTAGATAAAGCATAGAGACACCTTTCTCCATACACCGTGGGTCTCTAGTGGCCTTCCTTCATCGTCAACACAAACCACCCTTTTTGTGAAACAGTCTACCATAGCTCAATGTGCTTCTAACCAATCCATTCCAATGATTAGGTCATACGTCCTGAGGGCAGTGACGTATACCTTCAACCTGGTAGTACACAACCCCCAGGTCTACTACAAAATTATCAACGCTAGGTCCTACTGCTTGTTTTTCCCTCAAAGCCATCTTGACTTGTTTAAAGTCATCGTGCTCATAGGCTGCCAACCCACTCCTTTCTAATGTATATGGTGAAATGAAACTATCTGTAGCATCAGAATGAAATAAAATTTTAACATTGATATGATTTAGCGTACCTGACGACTCCACCACCATGGATTGATGTTCTTCCTGGCGATTGTTAACTGCTGCATAAATATGGTGGTTGCTACTTGCTCTTCCCATTAGGGCCTTTCCTTCTCTATGCACAAATCCTTCTTGCAACTCTAGGCAGTCACGCTGGTAATGGGGTCCTCCACACCCCCAACACGTAACATGAGATGGAACCTGTGCACTTCTCTATGATGGTCTCTGAAATGATTTCCTTCCCCTGGAACCCCTGCCCCTACTAGCTTCTCCCTAAGATGGTCATGGACCTTCCTGCATCATTGGTGATGAACGGGATGTTGCACTCACTTCCATTGAAATACCTATGGCGACTGTTCTTGGTGTGACTCTATTACCATATGGAGGTGGCCTGGAGCTCCATCCCCTAGAGAATGTCCTAGGGGCCTTCCCCACGAATCCATGATGATGTAGAAAGGTCAACCTCATACCTCCACTTAAGTCCATGTCTTCCTCGGCATAACGTTCATTTTCTACTACTTCCGCTACCGAAGAGGATTTCCACATCCGTACCATGGCCCTTATCTTAGGGTTTAACCCATAGACAAAGCATTATGCCTATTGTTGATTATTATCCATGTATGAAACAGATTTGACCAATTCCATAAACCTGATCTCGTATTCTTCTATGGTCCTGTTTCCCTGTACTAGAGCATGAAATTCTCCCACCTATTGTTCCTCATAGTAAGCTAGTAGATATTTCCTTCAGAACATCTCCTCAAAAAGTTCCTGAGAGATAGTGTCTGGGGTAAGGTGAAATTGCCTCTCCAGGTTGCCCCACCAATTCGGGGCACTGTCTCTCAACTAAAAAATTGCTATCTTCACCTTTGATGTGGATGCATAGTCTCTTAAAGCGAAACACCTTGTCATGCCTTCCAACCATGCCTCTGCACGTTCACTGGCACGATCCCTGACAAACTCTAGAAGTTTGACCTTCTGTAGTTATCTAGTGATGTCTTCAGGTGGAGGCCCTCCCCCTGAATCCCTCAACACTTTAGGATTACCCATTCCATATGGTGGGGCTCCACTTCGATCCCTGTTGGCTGACACCCCTTTAAAGTCTCATTTATGGCCTCCAAAGAGCGCATAATGAGAGCTAATTCAAGCAATGGTGGTGGCGGCGTTGGCGGTCTCTGCGTCTATGCCCCTCTGCCTTAATTTCCTCGAGTCCTAACCATCCTGTATAATTGAATCTGCATCAACCAAAATTTTGTCAGGGAGCGTCTAGGGAAATTACCATTTACGCAACTTAAACTTGAAAACAGGGTTAGGCATAAGTTTTTTTTTACTTGTCCCTAAATAGACATTACTCTCTTTAGGGGAAGTGGCTAGGTCAGGGTCAAAAGCCTCTAAGCTTGATGTCTTCGCCTAAGAAAACTACTGACTCCCTTGCCTGGTAGTTATGCTAGCATCGCACCACACTCGTCAATTCCTCTAACTTATGTATATAATCAAGCATCAACCTGACCCTTGTAACAATATGCACCACTCATATTAATTGCCCTTATAAATTATAATACCATGTGTCTCGTCATTCATCAAGTTATTTAATTTCTAAAATTAATTTACATAGTTTAATTCTCCTTAATCAAACAATCGACATTAATTAATTAATTAATTAATCCTTAATTTAATTAACCAATTAAATTAATCAATCACCTTGATTATTCACATTAGTTAGTTTTATTTTGAATCATAATATTTAAATTATAATAATTAACATAAATATTATTATTATTAAATAATTAACATTTAAACTAATTTAAACAATAAAAGTTTAAACCTTAATTAAAAGATAATAATAATTAAAAAAATAAATAACAATAAAAAAAAATTAAAGCAATTAAAATACAATTAAAAATAATTAAAATAATTAAAATAATATAAAATAAATAAAACCTAAAGTTGGCCAGTGGGTCCTCACATGAGGCCCATGTTCCCCCTCCCCCTCGACGCTCATCCCTTAACCCTAATCTCCTCCATCCTTATCTCTTCAAACCCTACCCTCTCTCCCTTTTCCATTGCATTTTTCTTTTCAATCGCTCAGGGTGAAGGATGAGGTTGGCCATGGCCATCTCTCTGCTCGATCGACCCTGGTGTCCATGGTTTCAAGGTCTGGAGGGCACGTCCTATACAGTGGTGTGTTCCTTCTACTCCTTTGTGGGCTTCTCCTCCATGGTTGGGCGCGTGGTCGCGTTGGTATATTGGTTCAGTTTGTTGTTTTCTTTTTTTTTTTTACCTTCTTGTGACTGTAACACCCATTCATGGGATCCTCCTTCGTGGCTGTGGGCTTTGCGTTAGGATTTGTATGTTTCTTTTATTTTTTGATGCGTAATGCACGTTTATGCCTTGGACCTCGTGGGTTCCCTTCTCGGCGCTTGGTTTGAATGATGCCTTCATTAGTGCGTAACATTGCGACTTGGCTCTCCTCAGGGCACCTTGTGCTCTCAGTTTTGATTTAGTGAGGATCTTATATGCGTTGATCTTTTTTTTTTAAAGAAACATTTTCGCTAATTTATATGTGTTGATCTTGGAATGCCCCATTCATACATGATGGCATGGATCTTGTCCCGCTCTTCCTATCTACAAGTAATGGCGTTTCTTATCTTTGTGGTGTGACTAGGTAGTTGGTGCTCGATATTTGGTGCTTGTCTTGAATACCAGATGCATAGAGCACTCCACCATGACCCCGTGGGCTCCTCCTCCATGTGGCTTGGCGCTTGAACACTTGTCTCTAATTTAGAGCGTGTTGTTGTTAACCACAAGGTCGGAAGTTCAAGCCCTCCTTCTAGCGTTCGATGAGATTCTCATTGTGTAATATTTGAACAGTTTTTTTTTTTTCTCTGATTTGATTATGTGTTCTAACCTGTGTTATTTTGTAGGTGTTGACCATGGGCGGTGAGGATAGCGGTGACTGTGGGTGAGGATAGCGATGAGATGCATTTAATGCATTGTAGTCTTGGCGCTTAGCGTTGGGCTGCATATGTGTATGGGATTCTGGACTTTGGTGTATGTATTAGCTTGATGTGTGAGGTATTGTGGAAGAGCTTGCTTCCTTGTGGGTTCCTCGTTGAAGCGTTGTGCAATGAAAATCGTGGCCTCCCTCCTTCATGGATTAGTTCTCGGTCTTGGGAGCTTGGATTGATGCATAGTGCAACCATTTTGGTCTAAATGTGTGGCGCCCGGTCTCGGTTGATTTGATGCGTGGTGCTCGGTCATGGTTGACTTTCACTTGAAAGTGGTGTTGGGTTGTGTGAAATGCCCGACACCTTGGTTATATGTCCGTTGTTAAGTTGTTGGCACCCAAGGAGGTTGCAGGGTCAACTCTCCTAGTGCATGTTTGCTTTTGGTTTGTATGTTGAATCGGAGTATGGCATTTGTATACTTTGATATGTTATATGGCTTAGACTTAGGACATGGTTAAAACTTAGGACTTGTGTCACTTGCGTATATACCACCCTTTGCTATTTATTTTTAAATTAGTATATATTAAATTTATTTCATAGGTATGTACTTTTGTTTTGTTTAGTGTTTATTTCATATATATATATATATATATATATATATATTTCTAGATTTCCATTGTTGTTTCCAATATAATTCTATTTTCTTATACCATATTAAATCTAAAAATAAATTGTAATATATATATATTTCTATATATTATAAATCCAATATATAAAGCTATATATATATATATATAATTAATTAATGACCAATTTATATATATATAAAATACCCGGTCTAAGGTTTTGTATGTTTGAACTGTAACTATTAAATTGATTTTGTTGTTGTTTGTCTACATCTGTGTTAAAAATATTCAGTATGTATATATTTTTTTTTATATTTTTATCTGTGCAAAAAATTTGTGTGCTTGGCTTGCAGGTTAGGTGGAGCTTAGGTGAATCTGGAGCTTGGCCCAAATTTATAAGCTTTCCTTAAATATATCATTTATAACTCTAGTTATTTATGTTTGTATCACCCTTTTTAAGGATTTTACCTGTATAGGCCAACCGGTTTTAAAGTTTTAGGGGGGGTTTTAGGCAGGTTTTCAGGGTTGTTTGATTGCAACAAAACATAACTTTCATTCAAGAGTCAAGAGTATGGGTGGGTAGGTAGGCCCTTGGATCCATATTTTAAACCAGGGCTTTGATACCATGTGTAAGGTCACTTCTAACAGAGCCTTATAAAACATAAATTAAAATAGAGAAATGATATCCTAACTTTTTAACCATTCATTATTCATCATAATAAACCACATATTTAGAATCATAATAAACCACATATTAAACATCCTAACAAATCACATATTCAACATATTCAACAGCATGTTAATAAACCACATATTCAATATATTAATGAAAATACATACCTCTAACTGATGCTACTATTGTTCTCCAACTCTGCCTGATGCTCTGCCCAAAATCGGCTAACCTCCCAGCCAACTAAGAACAAAGCCTCTCTGGCTCCCTAGCTCTAGGATTCCTGGCCCCTGAGCCCAAAACTCCTAGCAACAGGTGCCCCCTGTCTCGATCCACCAAACTCCAACAAGTTCCTCAAGCAAAAACCAGTACCATCCTCCAACAAGCTACTCCCACCCTCAACCAAAAATATAGTCCTCCCCTCTCAAAGTTATGCTCTCTCCCAAAATAAAAATAAAAAGTCCCTTCTCAAGTGTTTTCCCCTCCCTTTNCCCCCCCCCCCCCCCCCCCCCTTCCCCCTCTCTCATTCATCGCCTTCTCCCTTTCATTAAGACTCACCCATCTTATCCCTCGATTCAATGCCAACCACTTTATCCCTCCATTCAATGCCAACCACCTTATCCCCTTTCTCTTTAATGGTTCCATCATTCGATACATTAAGTCCCCATTTAATAAATTCAAATTTATTAAATTCAAATTCATTAACGAAATATTTAATCATGAAATTAATTAATTAATTAATTAACTAATATACATTAAAAAATTATTTAAATCATGAAAATTGATTAATTACTTAGGGTTGTTACAACCTCCAAGAGGAAGATACAATCCTCCAATATAAAGAGAGTTTTGACTTCTCCATCCTTGCCCATTCCTTCCACCCAAGAGTATATGAGAGATAACAAAATTTTACATTAAATCATCACCATCAACCAACCATCACATATAACCTAATAATGCTTCTTGAGACTTCTTCAACTTCAGCAATTATTCAATTCTTGGAATAATCTGATCCTATAAATAATATTAATCAATGTATTCTCTGAAACTCCTCCAAGTTTCACTCCTTTAATCCTCCCCAAAAAGAAGTGATAGAGAGAATGGTAGACCTTATTCAATTGTGGTTTATTCAGAAGAGCGACCTTGTACAGCATGCCCCACACTCAATATTTAACATCATATTCTGAAACTCACACACAAGAAACCACAACCCGTACTATTTCCAATTAAATTTTTCTCGCTTCATTTGGATTCTCTATGAAGAAGTTATGATTGTTTTACCCAGAACACATGTTTATTGAATAGCTTCAGGACTAGTTAAAAACCCTATCTTCCATAGAGTGTATCTCCAAAATTGTAGTGAATAAAGACCTTAGTGTTTTACTACATGTACCTAGATATGTCTTCTCCATACCATATCAATTTCACCATCTGACTCATTCTATAAAAAGAGTTATAGAGAAAATGGTAATATGACCTGTAAATAACATACTTTAGAACACATCACCAAAAGACTTCATCCTCCCTTCAAATCCGACTTTCTTTTCCTCAGATTTCCTATGAAATTTGACTTGTGTGTATAATCAATGTATAATGATATGTATTTATACCATTTATGTCACTTCCTTTTAACATTAGGGCCGACCTGCCACTTTCTTATTTTGTAATTCTTTTCTTTAATTATCTCCAGGGTCAACCTATACTTCCTTCTTCAATTCACTTTGTCATCTTCAAAAATTCATTTCTCCTCAACCATGAGGATCCATGTGAAGTGCCACCTACCACCGGAAACAAAATGATGTATACTATCCATCCATTGGTGTTGTGTTTTCATGTGCACTGTCCTTCATGTCCAAATACTTCATCAATCTTGCAATCCAAAACCAATGACTAGGGTTGACATCAATGACAACAACCAATCTTTCAACAATCTCCCCCTTTGTCATTGATGGAAACACTCATGCTCCCCCTGTCATCATGATCCCAATTTCTCTCCTCCTTTGACATCAATGGCAAAAGGTAGGGTTTCTCCCCCTGATTTCAATGGCGTAAGGTGACCTTCTTCTTTGGGACTGATCACCATGAACATGTGGCACTCAATAATAACTCATCCTTGTTTTTGGTCTTTGGGACTTTTTCTTCCTTGGAATACTTTTCTATGGCTTTTGTCTTATCTCTCTTCTTCATGTCTAGGATGTATATGTTGTTCGGTCTTCTTATTGCAACTGCAACCAATCTTCCTGAGTTATTTTCTTTGATTTTACATTTTCGGGAGTCAAACGTAAGACTGTATCCTTGATCACACATTTTACTAACACTGAGTAGATTATGCTTCAAGTTTTCAACCAATAGGACATTATTTGCTTTTACATTTTTTCTTCCAAGACCTACTACACCTTCTCCAAGTATTTTGGTAGATGAGTCATCTCCAAATGAAACATTGCCACCCTTTCTCTTCAAGTTGATGACTTTGTCTTGATCCCCAGTCATGTGTGAAGAACATCCACTGTCTATGTACCATTCATCTTCTTATTTACATTCTTCAATGATCAATGCGATTTGACAATATTCATTGTTTGGAATCTCTTTCCTACTCCATACTATGGTTGGCATAGGTACATATTCATTCATATATATGAAATCTCGTGCTTTGTGACCAAGATAATTACATTTGTAGCATACAATATTTTTTTCCATCAATGGGGAAAATGAATTATAACTTTTTTTGACAAATCCACGATTATTTCCATATCTTCTATTTAAACCATTCATGTTTCTTGTGTATTTGTTCCTTTCATTGATTTTACAATTAATTTCCTTATGTCCAAAATTTTTGCAAGTATAACAATGACCAAGAAGGAAATTTTGATACCTTGGACTAAGTGACCTTCTTTGTGATGTATTCCATCTGGGTTCATGATCTACTCTTCTGTAGTTTCCTTCACACTGATTGAAGCTTCTTTGATTCCTGAAGGTAGGAGGTCTTCTTGGTTATTCATCTCTTTTATAATCATTCCTTCTTTCTGGTATCCTGGTCCACTTCTCATCAACTATGTGTGTAGCTCTTTCTTCAACCTTCTTGTTGGTATTTGCATATTCTTTGTATGAAGTTTCACCTATGCATCCAAGATGTGTTAAGTCTTTTGGCACTTGAGATTTTCTTAAGCTCTTCCTCAATGAGACAACTTCTTGTTGAAGTTTCTCACAATCTTCTTCTTTCTTCATCATTTGGACATCCCTTACTTCTCCTATTCTTATTTCTTCTTCGAGTAGAGTTTTCAAGGAAGTGGTTTCTTCTCTTAGTTTCTCAAAGTCTTCTAATTGTTTATTCAAGCTTACAAATGTATTTTCACAACTACCCAATTCATTTCTTAGTTTTCTATGCGTGTCTTTGAGCTTTCTATTTTCAATCTCAACATGCTTCAATTTTTTAAGATTCTCATCTTCTTGTTGAATAATGTATGCTTCATGATTTTCTTCTTCTTCATTAGAATTTTCTTATTCAGTGTCATCTCTTTCAATCCTTGGATGAGTGCATTCAAATTCAACATGTCCTACTCATTCATAATTAAAGAAAAAGAACTGACCTCTATTTGCTTCTTTGAAATCTGAGATGTTGTAATTTGCTTCAACTTCTTCTTATTATTTTTCTTCTTTCCTTGCATAAAGGTCTTGTAGCTTGTCCCAAATATTTTTTGATGATGCACATGATCCCACCTTGTATTTCACTGAATCTGTCAATCCATCCATGATGGTATCTATAGCCAATTTGTTGTTCCCTTTTGCTTCCTTCTGAGTTGCAGTCTTTGGTTTCTTCAAAGCATTGTATCCTGGAGAAACTGAGAACCAAACATATGCCCCAATAGCTTTCAAGTAATTTTCCATTCTATTACTCCAGTATTCAAAATTGCTTCCATCAAATGGTGGAATCCCATTTGGAATTTTGTCTTCCATTTCTGCTTAGGATCTTCCCTGCAGTGGTTAAACTGTACTGAAGGTAACCCGCTCTGATAGAAATTGTTGATACTGAGAGGGGGGTGAATCAATATCAAGTAAAATTTAAAAACATTTTCAACTTATGCTTAAACCATTCAATTATATCCAGTGAGCAATGAACAATAGTATAAGAGTTACACCAATACACCACAATACACCATGCACAATATATGATAAATAATCAATAGTTATTATTCAAGGGAAGTAATGACCTCCAAAGGTAGCTACAGATTCCAAATATAAAGGGAGGGATAAACCTCCAATAGGAAGATACAATCCTCAAATATCAATAGAGGGTTTACCTCTCCATGCTTGCCCCTTCCTTCCACCCAAGAATATATGAGAGATAATAAAACTTTACATTAAATCATCACCATCAACCAACCATCACATATAACCTAATAATTCTTCCTGAGACTTCTTCAACTTCTACAATTCTTCAATTCTTGGAATACTCTGATCCTATAGATAATATTACTCAATGTATTCTCTAAAAATCCTCCAAGTTTCACTCCTTGAATCCTCCCCAAAAAGAAGTTATAGAGAGAAAGGTAGACCTTATTCAATTCTGGTTTATTCAGAAGAGTGACCTTGTACAACATGCCCCACACTCAATATTTAACATCATATTCTGAAACTCACACACAAGAAACCACAACCCGTACTATTTCCAATTAATTTTTTCTCGCTTCATTTGGATTCTCTATGAATAATTTATGATTGTTTTACCCGGAACACATGTTTATTAACTAGCTTCAGGACTAGACAAAAACCCTATCTTCCACAGAGTTTATCTCCAAAATGGTAGCAAACAAAGAGTTGAATTTTTTACTACAGGTACCTAGATATGTCTTCTCCATACCATATACATTTCACCATCTGAATCATTCTATAAAAATAGTTATAGAGAAAATGGTAAGATGACCTATAAATAACATACCTTAAAACACATCACCAAAAGACTTCATCCTCCCTTGAAATACGACCTTATTTTCCTCAGATTTCCTCTAAAATTAGACTTGTGTGTATAATGAATGCATAATTATATGTATTTATACCATTTATGTCACTTCCTTTTAACATTAGGTCCAACCTGACACTTTCTTATTTTGTAATTATTTTATTTAATTATCTCTAGGGTCGACCTATACTTCCTTCTTCAATTCACTTTGTCATCTTCAAAAATTCATTTCTCCTCAACCATGAGGATCCAAGTGATGTGCCACCTACCACCAGAAACAACATGGTGTATACTCTCCATCCATGGGTGTTGTGTTTTCATGTGCACTGTCCTTCATGTCCAAATACCTTCATCAATCTTGCGGTCCAAAACCAATGACTAGGGTTGACATAAATGACAACAACCAATATTCCAACATAAGTTTTATTATAGGTGTTGGAATGAGGTCCATGATACCTCATTGGAATGGTATCATACAGATAAATTCAGTTGTACAGGTCTCCAGGCATAACAACTGACAAAAAACATCAGAAAATGTGGAAAACAATAGACCATGGATTTAGGCGGGGGGAATTTCTCATACCAACTTCAAACAATCATATTTGGAGATATGGGTGAAAAAATAAGGCCCATTAGTACTCTATGGAATATGGAGGAGAAAATATCAGGTTGGTACAACAATTTCTAGTAGATTGAGAGCATAAAAGGTCCAAAATTGCAAAACATAGATATAACCCGAATATGATTGAAGAACCGACTATGAAGACTTCAAGAAGTCATATCTCAAGATAAAATAATTGTAATTTAGCTAATGATAGCTCAATGGAAAGTTTCTATAGAGGAACATAATCCATAAGAATCTTAATCAACAAGAATAAGCCGGAAACGCCCAGAAACTTTAGAGGAATAAAAGATAATGCAAATGTACATAGTCAATAATTGTTTTTAAAATGAATATCATTTGTAAACTACCTGAGGATGAAAATAATGACTCATGAGTATGTTTACTTTATCTTTGTAACACTCACATGTTCATTTTTGAAATGTGAGAAAAGAAATAGAAAGAAAAGGAAATGAAAAGTCATGAGAATTGAGGAGTCTCTCTCTAGACTTATAAAAGAGAACTCATATCATCGAGAGAGGACTTTTTCCCTTTGTAATAAAATATGGTACTATTATTTCAAAGTAACAAATACCATAAGATGTTTTGAATTCATAATGTTTGGAAATGCTTTTGGGAGTATTCTACACTTGTATTTGTGGTTTAAGTTTTCTAGGTATTGATTATGTGAACTATTTTTATTCTTAGTATCTAGAATCTTTATGTTGTTTTGATTTCTTATGAGTGCAGGGATGATGTTATAGTTCCCTTCTTCAACTATTTGGGAGGATTTCTGTAGTATCAATTTCACAACATGTTTTTGGCTACCATAAATTATTTCTATTGTGAAAGTATCATTTTAAGTTGTGCTCATCTTCTAATTTTCTTCTCGGGATAAATAAGAATTAGTTAGAGTTATATTAGTTTATTTTTAGTCAATTTATCCTTAGTATTATTCATAACTCCCTATTGTCTTTCCCATTTTATTTATTTTAATTCTATGAATAAATGAGGCCCATATACTCACGGGAAATGCTACCCCAAATGATAGTAGTTCTAAGAGGGACCTTCCATCAAGAATTCTCCCTCATCTAATTGACCATCCATTTGAACCCATCAACATGGTGTTAACATGACCTTGCATCCTTGGCTTAACCCATTCCAAGGATTTTAATATCCAAATGGACACTAGGTCCTAATATTTTAAGCTCTCTAACATGATTTATACACATGAAGGAATGATTAACATCTAGTGATTTATCCATCACTTGGTAATTATCCTTGTCTAATCCCAATACATAGCCAATCATTGGCATACTAGATTCTTACTCTTAATAAGAGGTGTGCACTCATCGATCCATCTTGGCTGCATAATTGTTTTCATATTTCCTTGAGCGTGATTCTCTTTTTACATGTATATACATGTGGTTCATAGTGTTAGCGCTAGAATTCAACTGAAGACTGCTATTGAGTTAAGCCTAGCACACCTTGTTTCAAAATAGTCAATAGAGGTTTAAAGATGGATAAATCCTTGATTGATTTGAAAGAGAATAAAGATATGATCTGCTAAGATCCTGTACCTAAGTGCGACAATTCAGGTAAATAAAAATAATGGCTAGAGACTTTAAGTTATAGGTGATGTAATTAAGAGAAGGGAAAAACAAAACTGATAAATCCACCATTAAACAAATCTTGTTTTTAATGTATTTATGCAGTAGAAGAATAAATCTTTATCTAGAATTAATTCCAAATAAGATTTAGTAAGAAGAAACACCAATGTGGTAAAGATTACTAAAAAAACATTTAAAGAAACCTTCTCAGCACAAAAAACATTTTTCATAAGCTCATATAACATCAACAAAGTGTTTCAAATGAAAACATGAAGATTATAAGCATAGAAAGAATAAGGACTAACCATCAATTTCATTAGCAGTTAAAGTCTTTACATAGGCAGGATAGATCAAAACAATCTTTAGATAAGCAATATCAAGGAAAAAATAGGTATTCAACCCCTACTTTCTTTACTTCATAAAATATATAGAGATTTTACATTAGTTCCATACATTTAAGATCAATCTGATATCTAAGGATATCTCAAAACTAACAAATATAGGACCTGAGGGATAATTTTGCCTATATCTATTGATACATAGAAATAGAAATAATTACAACTAAGATCCTTTAATCTAGTAAGCAGTTTTCATAGAGATAGGTCTTTTTGTTGACTTTGAATACAATTGGTTGGTACACTACATCTTTCACGAGATCCGTTTGATCCTTTGTGATCCACCTGTCTGCAATATTGAACAATAATAGTTGACTGAAATGTATTGTCATCCAACAAAAAGAGGTTGTAAATCAACTTTAAAAGGGATATTATATTCTCTCTTTAGGTTCCACAAAATATTACCCTCATCATCTGCTATTTCCATATCAAAATTGAAATTATGTGCATTCTTCTGCAAAATCAACTGTTACATGTGTTCCTGTAGTGCCATTGTTTTTCCTGTGAAGAGTGTTGCAGAAACTTCCTATAACACTCTTTTAAAACTCGATATTGATATAATTTGTGCTTTTTCTTTACCATCTTACGACCACTCGTTAATCAAGGAAGATAATACCTCAAGCTCATGAAAACCAAACAACTTTTATCAAGCATTCATCATCATAAGTCAAAATTTGGGTTTTTGCATAAACACTTAAGACCTCAAATTAGGGCTTCTCCCTAGGGAACGGATTTAGTTGCCTTAACTAATAGATCCAAATTATTACCTCTTGATTTCTTCATTTCTGAACGATTTTTCATTCTCCTTGGATTATCATCTTCATATATGGTCAAAGGCTTTAGGCCTTCTTACTCTATTTTCTGGCATACAATCTATCTTTTCTTGTAAGAGCCTTTCTATTTGTTGTTAGATCCTCCTTCTTCAGTTTCTTCTTCTCATCTCTAGTTTTAGAAACCTTCTTGCTTGTTGATGGCTTTGCAATAGTTTTTTTAGTCTCTTCATCAATTACTATGACCTTATCTTTAATTGTAGGGTTGTGTTATCCTCCACAGTGTCCCAAGGCTGAGAATGGAAACCGACAGAGGTAACCTCGAACCACTTAGGATTTGGTAGCTAGCCCTACCAAATCAGAGAGGGATCTCTCTGTGATATTACAGTCAAAATATGACTAAATAGGGTAAATTTATATTATGCTAGGTCTAAGATCTAGGGTTTTGAAATTTAGGTTTTTAGTTGGATCAGGGGGAGAGGCCATGGAAACTAGGTTAGATCTAAAAGATTTTAGTTGCAGGGATACAAAGGGGCATGGCAGGTATGTTTAGTGAAACATAGAGTTTGTCAATTGTAGTGTCGGGTGGAAAATAAAAGGTTCAAAATGAGCATGAAAAGCATGATTTCATTTATCAGAAGATGAATAACATAAGCATGAAATTCCTACCAAAACAGAGCATAAACTTTGTGAATTTTGTTTAACATCTTATAGGAAGATCACTAAAAAAATATATATGTAAATAAGGAGAATTAATCATTCATAAAATTTAATTACAAAAGAAAAACACTGCCACGAAATCATACCACGTGAATCCATATATAATAGCTCCAACTGGCCTTGTATTTTTGCAAAAATAAACTATACACAAAGCTCCAAGCCTTCTACTCTCTGATGTCCAACCCTAAATCTAACTGGAAAATATATACATATAGACCAAAACCATCCTCCCCTCTCTCAGGGTTCGAATCACTCTTGATAGGAACATTTCACACAAATTTCTCTAACCAAACCTAAAACTAGGGAGGAGGTTAAAAAAAACTCTCCTTTTCGCCTTTGACTGACCTTTCTATCATAAATGACCTTCATAATTACATCAAAATTACATTAACAAGCTCAATTTACATTCATCTAAATCATTTCAACTCAAATAAAGAGAAATTACATCATGAGAAACTAAGTTTGACTAAAGAAACTAGAAAATTTTACCTCGAGGGAAAAATGCAACACATTCAAGGAAAAATGCAACACATTTAGGGAGAAACACAATGCCAAATTGTAGGGAAATTTTGAGTGACTTATTGTACTCCAAATTTTGATCGTAAGGTACCATTTTAAATCTTTGGATGTCTAGTTGTCCATAGAGTCCTTAAGCAAGCAAAATGGCCTCTCCAAGGCTACGAAAAATGGATTCTCCCAAGGTCACTCCAAAAGCTCAGCGCAACTGAGAAATTTGTCTTTCCAAGGTGAAATTTGGTTTTTCTAAGGGATATGATGCAATTCTATGGTGGAGAGATGTATTATGAGAGAGTAATGAGAAAATTATATTCTTTTTTGGTATTTTTAATGGCTAGAATTCGATTTTTCTCTTAGGTGGTGATGTAGCCCCACCTTGTCTTTTCACAAAATTGACTTGATTTCTTGTGTACTGCAGATTTCAAACCTTATTACACATATTTACATATTAATAAATATCAAAATTCCTTTAGAGATCATAATATAACACTTTTCCCTATTACTACTCCCTCTAATGGTGATTTTGATGATGACATGACCTATTTACATGACTTTTGACAATATGACCTAATGATGACACTATATGGAATGATAACCAGAATGATGACCAAGATGACAAAGACACTCTTGCAAGAAATAATAACTTGACCATGGTAATATTTATTTACCATGAAGATGAAATGAGTAGTAATGACCTAGCTATATTAACCAATGATCAAATTTTTATTTGAAAACTCCTTGAAACTATAAAAATTTACCCTAGGACCCTATCAACCATATGAAAGAGAATAATTTGATCATTGGTGACTGACATGACTGGAAGACACTAAAATTGGCTCCAGTTGGGGATGTCATCTCCTTAGGAGGTTTCAAGAACACCGTAGACATGTAGCCTCAACCATTGGGCATGGAGTCAAAAATAAAAGCAATACTTGAAACTGAAATAACTCGACAAACTGAAATGACTTAACAAAATGAAATGAATTGACAAAATTTTTGAAACAACAGATGATCAAAGAAACCTTATGGCCTTCACCTCAGGCTTCAAGCTTCCATGACAACTCCTTCACACTTGGCAGAAAAATAAACTGGTATGTATAATGAAACTGAGAAATTTATGAAAAATCAGGTGATGTAGTGCTTGAGGAGCCTACCATTGACTGGTCCTCATGAAAAATCTTCTCCATCGAGTTCTTCCAAAAAAAAGGCATTCTTCCCTCTGAAAGCCAAAATTATGTATGGTCCTTTCCACAGGTTTTGAAACTTACCATGGTTTCCTTTCTCCTCGTTTCGAGCATCCCATCGGAGAACTATATCTCCCACATTAAAATCATCTGCCTTTTTTTTCTGTCATATATATTTATGATTTTCTCTTGAAGCTTTGTAGTATTCTGAAATACTTCCTCTCAGGATTGTTGCAAATGAATCATCTGACTGATTCTTCGCTGAATATCATTGGGCTCACTATCTACTTCCTGCAAAATTTGCATGACCGAGACAACAAGAGAAGTCGGAAAAATAGTATCCACTCCATATACCAACTGAAAAGGGGACATACCTATGGATTTATTATTTCTTACTCTATCCTCCCATAGAGCATTGATCAAATTCTTGTGTCAATTCTTCTTATTTTATTCCAACAACTTTTTGATGATGTTTACCAATTATTTATTGGAATATTCAGCCCACCCATTACCTTGCGAGTAATATGTTGTTGAGTGTACGAGCCTGATATGATACTTATTGTTATCACATATAGTTGTCAAGGGCAGCAGGGTATCCAGGTCCGCGACCTAAAGAGAAAGCGTCCAAGCGCAAAATGCAGAACAACTCATTTTGTGGTTAAAATACAAACATGCGGGCTCAGTTGTGAGATGACGAAAATCCATAAGGAGAATCAATTAACGACATGATTTCTTTCTGAATATCAAAGGTTGAAAAAATATTTAATCTAGGTCATAGATATCATTGGGAGAAATCAATGGTGGAACTTTAGCATGATAGTTGGGAGTTAAGAATGTTGTTAAAGTTGTTCATCAAAATGTCTAAACTCCTAAAACTCGAAATCAGTAGGAGTCATCCATCTAGCAGGACAGGTGGCAACAGATCAACATTTCACTGACTCATGGAGGGGAAAATTTAAAGGGCAGAGTCATCAGGAGTCACAAAGTGCGAACTTGGGATTTTATCTGAGTCATTAATCTAGTAAAGTCATGGACCGTCGATCTAGAGAAGTCAAAGAAATGGAAGTCAGAAGAAGGGAGGTAAGATAAATTTTGAGTTCGCAAAATGCGAAGTCCCGAAATGATCGGAAGTTGGGCCCATGGTCACAGCTCATTGTCACATTGAAGAAGGGGTAGGGTGCAGATTCAGTGAAGCACGAAATGCGAAATAGATCTGGGTCATCCAATCCAGAGGGATGCATGTCACTAGATCCAAGAAATCATGATTTCACAAATCGAAGGTCTTAGCATGGAGCACAACACAAGTTCGTGAAACATGAAATCATGAAGTGCCTAGAAGCTAAGCGCAGGGTCACATCATATGGTAATATGAGTAGTGGGTCCAGGAGGAATATTAGCACCCATCGCGTAGCTGGTAACTTGGGTTTTCAAGGAGGTAATCGCGGCCGTCAAATTCAAAGCATGTATGACCATTGATCTGAGTAGGGAGATTTCCTCAAATCGGGAGTCAAGGTTTCTATTGTCTAGTGATATGAGGACTCCTGAAATGTGAAATCCTGAAGCACCCTTTGAAGTTTAGCGTTGGTTCATGGCCTGAGGTCGCACGCCGATAAGGGTTCCAAATTCACAAGGTCTGTGCCAAATGACGAAATCCCCTATTTTCATTACAGAGTGAAACCGTCATGGTTTCAAGATCATCGGGTGAGCTTAAAAAGTCCACCAACAACGCACAACATCCCCTAGGCATTTAGCCTTGTTGCGATCCCGAGAAGGAACAATAATTGAAAGAAGTTAATGGAAGTCAAGTCGGTGGGTTGAAACCTCGACTCACTCAGTAATTATAAGTATGGAGGACTCAGTCATGGGGACTGAACCATTATCCCGTGGTACCCCTGTGGGAATATTTTCCTACAAATCCCATACTAATCTGAGCTCACGTTTGACAGAAGAATGCATGCACAATCTAACAGAAGACTGCTCAGTCACAAAGTTTTGAATGTAGTGATAAAATCACTCTCCTAATAGTCAGGGACTGTTCTGAGTATAAAGAAGTAGTTTTGATATTTTGATAGGGGTTCGATGGTTGAGAAACGCTCCCGATTTGTAAAGTTTTAATGAAGCCTCTGGTTCTCTAGTTATTTGTTTCCATTTGAGACTTTGTGTTTAATGACAGTTAGCTTTCTTTTCATCTCTTTTTATTCTGACATTGAAGGCTCGGGCATGGATGATTCAGTCGAGTGCTTGTAACCATATTGTGATGTATGTTTGATTGCAATATTGTTATAGTGTCTTCGGTTTCCTGAAGTTTAGGGTTCAAGAGGATCTTGTATTTGAATATTTTCCTCCTTAGGTTGTTGGAAGACCGGATGTCCATGGCAGACCTCTACATTTTCTCGTCAAGTTCTTCATCCTACTCACCCTTACTAAAACCTATTGATTGAAGTTAGATCAAGACCTCATATACCTGTGCATACCAACCCAGTTTTCTGAGTTAAAGAGATATTATCCTGAGTCTGCGTCCATTAGACCCCCCTTTAAATTTAACCAATGTGACATACAAATTGATGGGTACTGGGCTTACCTCTGCCACAATACATAGGTGACTTCTAGTGATAACATTTATGGCATCGTTGTCGGGGAACAAATTGAAGAATTTTCCTTGGGTAGAATGAAAATGAAATTATGATTATGAAGGTGCATCAGATATGAGAACCTTTCAAGATTGTGCTTGCACCTGGCGACTCCACTGAGGTGAATTCACTGTCTCAACTCCACTGTTTCAGTGCTGCTTCTGGCTACACCTAGTATCCCTTGGGAGAACACAATGATCATATCTCATCTTTGATGGTGAAAAAATTACGGACACACAACTACTTCATATAATTCACCTGGTGAATCCATGGTTAAAGGATCAATTGGTGACTCCACTGATTCAAAATTAAAAAAATCTTTGCATGGAGGTTTTCTCCTTTTAATTTTTCTGTTGTTCCTGGTTTTCCTAATGTTGTCCCTACTGTGGATGAATGGGGTGATTATTTTCCCATATTCATAGAACGTAAAGTGGAAAACCCTACTTGACATCTCCATGAGTTTCATGAACTCATGCATTGGTGGGAGATACATCACAAGGATGTTTTAATGAATATGTTCATGTTCTCATTGGATGAGGATGCCCGTGAGTGGTATCGATCCTTGCGCCCTGCTAGCATCTCCTCCTTGGAACAGTTTCATGCAGCCATTAATAAGAATTGTCAAAGGTATTATTCCTCTAAGTTAATCTATCATAAGTCTTGTGAGGAATGTGAATGCCATGATCAAGATATCGTTGTGTCTAATGAATTATGTGAGGATGACGACCATGAGGAAGATGAATATGCTTTGTGAGAAGTAATGGAACTGGTAAAATCTCTCTTTTCCAAACTAGAAACGTTGAAATTTGAAGAAAGCGCAGAAGCTTTTCCAGTCCTTGAGGCGGATTTTCTTGACAACTCTACTGAGGATGATAATGAATATTTCTTAACTGTAGAGGCCCTGCATTTTTCTCCTAAGGTGCCTGCTATCCCTAGCTTTGATGATTATTTGGATGAAGAGAAACAGAGCCCCACATCGCAGTTTGTTGACCAGAGGAGCAGTTGGCCTGTATATGATATCTATGAATCAGATGTCGAGAAGGATATGCAGGATTTCCAAGAGAATACAATAGAACCTTATCCTATATTTGTTAAGGAAATTATCCATCATGATCACCATGATGAAGATCAGATTTTTCCCACGGGTCCTGTTTTTTATGATTATGAATTTAACCCTTGGGAGAGCCAAGAAGAAGAACCAGAAGAACCAGAGGAGCAACACAAGGGGTAATTTATCTCTTTTCCAAAGCCTGTCAGTGAGCAACCATCGCCTGAAAGAAGTCATCCTACATCGGCCTCTCACCCACCTACCCTTGACAGATAGATCCAACAATGTGTGAGAAGTTGTCTAGCAGAGAAGGTTGCATGTTATAAATTTTCTAGAGTTTGTTGCTTGTCCCTTGAGCATGTGAAGGAATACATGGAGTTGTATTTCCTTCATGTTTTGTAGCTGCCCAGATTTATCCTTGCCTCATCATTAGGAGGAAAGATGAAGAATGTAACTATTCTGCTGTCATGGTTGCATTCTCTGTTATCAATCACTGACAAAATAAAAGGGCTTCCAATTAGGAAGTTACTTGAATGGCTATGGTGGAAGTTTTCTTTCACCTAGAAGTATGTAAAAATAAATTAGTTTAGGACTCTACATAAATAAGATCCTTGGAGCATGTGTGTTTATTTTCATTTTTACTTATCGACCTGTATTTTTTAGCAGGATGTTTTGAGCTCGACTCCATAGCCCAATGCTTAAGGCAACTGGAACTACTTGTTCTTGGCAGCTCGCAGGGAGCATGACATCCCCTATGGAGCCAAATGTTATCACATATAGTTGTCAAGGGAAACAGGGTATCTAGGTCCGTGGCCTACATAGAAAGCGTCCAACCCCAACATGCAGAACAACTCATTTCGAGATTAAAATAAAAACAGGTGGGCTCAGTTGTGCGATGGCGGAAATCCATAAGGCGAATCAATCAATGACATGCTTTATTTTGGAAGATCAAAGGTTGAACAGATATTTAATCTGGGTCATAGATATCATTGGGAGAAATCAACATTGGAACTTTAGCACTATATTCGGGAGTTAATAATGTTGTTAAAGTTGTTCATCAAAAGGTCTGAACTCCCGAAACCCAAAATCAGTGGGAGTCGTCCATCTAGCAGGACAGGCGGCAGCAGATCAACATTTTTCCGACTCACAAAGGGGAAAAGTCAAAGGGTAGAGTCGTGATGACTCGCAAAGTGAGAACTTGCAAGTTGATCTGAGTCGTTAATCTAGTAAAGTCGTGGACCGTCGATCTGGTGAAGTCGGAGAATCAAAATTCGGAAGAAGGGACGTAAGCTAACTTACGAGTTCATGAAACTAGAAGTCCCGAAATGCTTGGAAGTTGGGCCCATGGTCATAGCCCAAGGTCACATTGAAGAAGGGGTAGGGTGCATATTCAGTGAAGCATGAAACACGAAATATATATGGGTCATCCAATCCAGAGGAATGCGTGGCACCAGATTCGAGAAATCACGATTTCGAGAATCAAAGGTCTTAGCATGGAGCACACCGCAAGTTCACAAAACACGAAATCATGAAGTGCCCAGGAGCTAAGCACAGGGTCACAACCTATGGTCATATGAGAAACAGATCTAGGAGGAAGATTAGCACCCATCGCATAGCTGGAAAATTGGGTTTTCGAGGAGGTAATCACCGCTGTCAAATTCAAAGGAAGCTCGACTATTGATCTGAGTAGGGCGATTTCATCAAATTGGGATTCAAGGTTTATGTTGTCTAGTGATATGAGGATGCCTGAAATGAGAAATCCTGAAGCTCCCTTCGAAGTTCAGTGCTTGGTCATGGCCCGAGGTCACATGCCAATAAGGGTGCCAAATTCATAGGGTCTATGCCAAAGGATGAAAGCGCCCTCTTTCGTTACAAAGGGAAACCATCACGATTTCAAGATCATCGGGTGAGCTTAACAAGTCCACCAATAGTGCATAAGAGCCCCTAGGAATTTATCCTTGTTGTGATCCTGAGAAGGAACAGTAATTGAAAGCAATTAATGGAAGGTAGGACGAGTGGTTGAAACCTCGACTCACTCAGTAATTAGAAGTTTGGAGGACACAACCGTGGGGACTGAACCATGAGTCCATGGTACCCCTGTGGGCATATTTTCCTACAAAGACCATGCCGATCTAACCTCACATCTGACAGAAGAATGCATGCACAGTCTGACAGAAGACTGCTTAGATGAAAAGTTTTGAATGTAGTGATCAGATCACTCTCTTGATAGTCAGGGACTTTACTAAGTTAAAGAAGTAGTTTTGATATTTTGATAGGGGGGTCTATGGTTGATCAACGCTCCCAATTTGTAAAGTTTTAATGAATCCTTTGGTTCTCTAGATATGTGTTTCCATTTGAGACTTCTTGTTTAATGACAATCATCTTTCTTTTCATCTCTTTTAATTCTAATACTGAAGGCTCGAGCATGGATGATCTAGTCGAGTGGTTATAACCATATTGTGATGTATGTTTGATTGCAGTATTGTTATAGTGTCTTCAGTTTCCTGAATTTTTGGATTCAAGAGGATCTTGTATTTGAAGATTTTCCTCCTTAGGCTATTGGAAGACCGGATGTCCACAACAGACCTCTACATTTTCTCCTCAAGTTCTTCATCCTACTCACGCTTACTACAACTTACTGATTGAAATTAGATCAAGACCTCATCTACTTGTGCATACCCACCCAGTTTTTCGAGTTAAAGTGATATTATCCTGATTCTGCATCCATTAGACCCCCCTTTAAATTTAACCATTGTGACATAAAAACTGATGGGTACTGGGCTTACCTCTACCAAAATCTAGAGGTGACTTCTAGTGCTAACACTTATCACAAAATTCAACCATATTTTTGGATTTAAAAGAAGATGCATTATTTTTCATTATTTTCCGCAGACAACCAAATCATGACAAAAGATTAGACTCAATAAACTGAATGATTACCGCATCTGTAACATGCTTGGTGGGGATAGCCTCAATCCATTTCATGAAATAATTGATTGTTGTCAAGATCCACTTGTTCTGAGATGAAGATGAAGGGTGAATCTCACCAATAAAATCAAGACCTCACTATTGAAAGGGTGCTTGAACTGAAATGGGTTGCAAGGGAAGTGGTAGCAACTTCCTCTTCCCCTAAAAAATATGACATTCATGGAAACTCATGACAGTTTTGTAAACATCTGAAAATGAACTTGGTCAATAAAATCCATCCCTCAATATTTTGTTTGTTGTGGTCTTCCAAAAGAGATGACCGCCACAATCTCCCTTGTGAAAATCATTCATTACCTCCTTTGCCTCGCTTTCAACTAAACAATTCAACAAGACTCCTCCCAGATCTTTCCAAAATAATGCATCATTAAGAATACAATACTTCAGAGATTTCAAATTTAATGATATACTCTTACTCTTTGATACTTCTGGCAGAGGATTCAAATGCTGAAGTACATAGACAATGTCTGAATACCAAGGAGATGAAGTGAAAATATGCGATACATAAGGTGTCAAATCAACCAATTCTTCATCGAAAACTATGGCGATGAGATTGATGTCTAGAGGATGCAAATTGGACTCTGACATAAGATTCACCAAACCTTGTCTCTTGATCAACTTCGTTGGCTTAATTTTGATGTCATGTTCCAACATTGTAGCAATCCATTTTCCACGCCCACCTTCAGGGTCAGGTTGCATCAAAACTTTGACGGTTGCACTTGGAACATAAGCAACAATATGTGAGTGAAGAATGTACACCCATAAATCCTTCAAATCTTTCACAAGTGTCAGGGCTTGTTTGTCAATGATGTTATATCTTAGTGTTGCATCTCTTATGGTTCTACAGAAAAATGAAATTGGCTATTCTATTTCTAGGTCCTTCTTATGCATTAGGACAACAACCAATGTGTTCTCAGAAGAAAATGAAAAAATAATGAAATCCATAGTATAATCAAGGATGATCAAAATTGGTGCACGGGACAAAGAAAAACTTGACTAAATTGAAATATTTATTATCATCTTCAGACCACTTTACCCCACTGATATTCTTTAACATATTAGTTATCTCCCATAAACGCTCAGTGAGGTTAGGAATGAACCTCTTCAAAAAGTTAATCTTACCATTAAAGGATTGGATTTCTTTATTATTTCTTGGAAAATCTAATTGTTGTATTTCTTCAACCCTTGAGGGATATATTCAGATTCCATCCCTTGATATGATATGGCCATGTAACTTACCTTCTTCCATGGAAAACAAACTCTTTTTTGGATTTAGCGAAATACCGAATTTCCTACACCTTTGAAAAACAATCCTCAAATGATGCAAGTGATCTTCATCTATTTGAGAGAAATTGTTAAATCATCAAGGTAAATAACAAAAAATACATCCTTTTCATTTGCAAAAGCAATATTAATTTCTCACTGAAATGTGGCTCCTTCATTTTTCAACCCAAAAGGCATCTTGGCATACATAAAGCTACCCCACGGTGTCATAAAAGTTGTCTTCTCACGGTCATATGGATGCATTACTATATGATTGTACCCTAAGTACCCATCAATAAATGACATTATAGAGGCACCAAATACCCTCTGTAAGATTTGTTCCATCTTATGGAAAGGATAATTGTCCTTCAAGGACACTTTGTTCAAATTCTAGAAATCAATACATAAATGAATCTTGCCTATATTTTTTTCTAACTGGAACCAGATTTGACATCCAATTAGAAAAGAGAAGAGGGATAATGATACCATCCTTATACAACATTTTTACCTTTTTCTCAACTGATGGTAGCAATCTCAGATTGATCCTCCCAAGATTTTGGCAGAAAGGCTTCTGATTGGGCTTAATATGAATAGTGTGTTGAATTATACTTTTATTATAAACCTTCAAATATGAATAATCCCACACAAACACATCTGAAAACTCATCCAAAAGTGTTGTGTATTTACCTTTCATTTCTAGGGTTAAGGATTTTGACAACTTCACCATCTTTGGCTTCTCATCCATGCCAATGTTGATATCTTCAACTCTTGCTTCAGTAGGGACCATTGTCAGTTTCTTCACGGCATAATCTTGATAAAAGAGCTCTTCCAAAGGTACAAGACCTATTGGAATGGAATTGTCTTTCAACTACAACACGTCTAATTCTGTAGCATTAATTCCCTGATCATCAAATACATCATCAATATGAGAAGTGGAAAACTCTTCCTCCATTTGCATAAAATTGTTAATTTTCTTCTCATCTTGAAACACTTGCCAATGCCAAAGGTTATCTAGAACAATGGGACGATGCTTAACATTAATTTCATATTTTATGTTGGTGTTACACATCCAAATCACTCACCTGGATAAGTGTCGCACATACCTCTCACTTGTCGCAAGTGTTGCAACTCTTGTACAACTTGTCGCAAATGTCGCAAGTTGGCCATAAGGATGTCGTAAATACTGTTGAATCATGGTACCTTAATGACGACATCAC
>ML784360.1:296321-319585 GCA_009831015.1 Picea engelmannii
TTGCATAAAATTGTCCTTTGGTATATTTGGGATGAAAACGACTCGAAAATTATTATGTAATTTGGTAATGATGAGACAAAAGTTATGACATGATGTATGACTTTTGATGAAAGGATTTAAAACTTTAAATGATGTCATAGGACAGTCCTACGAACATGTGCATAATTATCTTTATCCCTTTTTACAAGACTAAGTATTCCTCATTAATCTCAATCATAATACTATTTTGACCCCCTTAATAATATTTTGAACCTTTAATCAAACTAATGATTAGGATTTATAGCTTATACAAAAGAAAATTGAAATGGAGAAAATAAAAGATGAGAGATGAGACTTAGTAGAACATAATAGGTGATAACAATGGCTCCATGGGGGATAGATTTATCCCTATGAAACTACAATAACTTTGAGTAGGAATGTTCCTTCTGTTCCTTTGAGTTATCTTCCATGTTTATTCTGCAAACTGTAACTGTTTCAACTCCTGAAGTTTGGAAAAACATTATTTAAAACACATCAAACTGAAAGATTAAACTAATACTAGAAAATGAAAAGGATAAGTTGTATTATTTCTCCATTGGTCTATGGAGTCTTTATTTTTTAACTACCACACCACACCGATATGTACAATGATATTTGATCCACCAACAACTTTAGTAAAATAATTTCTTTAGAAAATTCCCATTTACAAAGCCACCAAAAACCTCTTTACCTTCCAAATTATGAAATAGGAAAGTGTTGTTGTCCAAGACCTTCTCCACCTTGAATGGACCTAACCACAGGATATCAAACTTCCCATGATGGTATTCTCTGTGGAAATCCATTTCAAAACCAAATCCTCAGGTAGCAACTTCTTTATTTTTTATTTTTTGTCAAAAGTTTCTTTAACTTTCTATTGATACTGATGTGCCTTATCAAGAAGTTTCTCTCTTTCTTGTTGCAATTCTACAATCTGAAAATTCCTTCTGATAGCATCATTAGGTTCAACTTCAATTTCCTGTAGAAATTTTACAACTAGAAAAGCAAGTTGTACTGGAAAAATTGCTTCCATCCCATATACTAACTGAAATGGTGAAGTTCCAATTTCTCTTTTTGTGCTAACACAGTCATCCCACAAAGCATATTTCAAATTTGAATCCCAAGCCCTCTTATTATATTCCATAAGTTTCTTAATGATCTTGAACATACTTTTATTGGATGATTCTACTAGGCCATTTCCCCATAGGTAATAAGCAATGGAATGCCTAAGCTTGATGCCATAGTCTTCAAAAAACTTTACCATGTTAGTGGATTTAAAAGCTTCAATGTTTTCTGTGATGATCACTTCTGGACAACCAAACCTAGATAAAATATTCTCTTCAAGGAAACTTATGATTACCTTATTAGTTTCCCTCCATGTAGTTATAACTTCAATCCACTTCATGAAGTAATTTGTAGTTGTCAAAATCCATCTATGTTGGCCACTATATGGAGGATGAATTTCACCTATGAGATCCAAATCCCACTGTTGGAAACGTGTAGACACTTTTATAGGATTGAGAGGTAAGGACTTAAGTTTTTGTTTACCAGCAAACCTTTGGCATTTTTCACATGCTCTAATCTTTGCACAGACATCAGAAAATAGACTAGGCCAATAATACTCATCCCTAAATATCTTATATGCAATGGACTTACAGAAGTGATGTCTCCCACACACTCCTTCATGAAATTATGGCATGACTCTATGTGCTTCTTCTTTATCAAGACACCTTAGTAAAAATACAAAAGGGTTCATCCAAAACAAAGTTTGGTTATTCACACAATACTTTACAACTTTAATTTTTAGGGATCTTACTTTAGACTTATTCAGTCCTGGAGGAGCTTGTAAATTCTGCAGAAAATAAAGTATATCTCTAAACCATTATGATTAAGAAATATTTTCATGGACTTGAGAACTGTTGGTTTGAGGTTGTAAATTTCCTAAATTGTTACAAATCTAATCAACTCCCATAGGTCTGCAATTAGAATCATCTAGCAGCTTAGCTAACCCATTTCCTTTTACTAGCTTGGTAAGCTTGATCTCCATGTCAAAATCAAGAATATTAGCTATCTATTTACTTCTCTTTCCATCATTGTCCGACTGAGTCAATATGTCTTTGATAGTGCTATATGGTACATATGCAGTGATTTTGAAATGTAGCACATAAACCCTAAAATATTTTAGTTATTTGACTAAATTAAAATCTTGCTTCTCCATGATATAGTATTTTAACTCAGCATCCTGAAGTGACCTGCTGAAAAAGGAAATGGGTTGTTCAAAACCCTCACATTTTCTCTGTAAAAGGGCAGTTGCTAAAGTATCTTGAGACACAAAAGAAAAAATACGGAACTCCTTTTCAAAATATGGGCTAATTAAAACATGTGCATCTGAAATAGCCTTATTAATAGACTATAAATAATCTTTGGCTTTAGTTCTCCATTTGATCTCACTGCCTTTCTTCAACATGTTAGTTATGTGTTTGACCAATTCAACAAATTTGGGAATAAACCTTCTAAGAAAATTTATCTTCCCAAGGAAAGACTGGATTTCTTTCTTAGTTATTGGGATAGAAAGATTTTGAATGGATATCACTCTAGGAAGGATCAATTTTAACTCCATTATCACATACAATATGAGCTATCAATTTTCCTTGTTCCATAGAAAAATGAGAATTTTTTGATTGAAAGAAAGACCATACATTCTGCAATTCAGAAATACTTGTTTCAAATGGTGTAGATGCTCCTCATCATATTTATAGAACAAAGTAATACCATCCAAATATATGACTACAAATTTATCCTTCTCTCTCACAAAGGAAATATCCATGGCTTGTTGAAATGTTTCCCCAACATTCATTAAACCAAAAGGTATCCGTGAATACATAAATGTACCCCATGGTGTTGTGAAAGAAGCCTTATCCATATCATCTTGGTGAATAGCTACCTGGTTGTATCCAGAGAAACCATCAATCATAGACAACCTTCTAGATCCTACCACCTTCTGCAATATATGTTCCATTTTGGGAAATGGATAGTTGTCTTTCCGGGAACATCTATTCAAATTCCTGAAATCGACACAAAGTTTGATTTCACCATTCTTTTTTTTCACTGGCACTAGATTTTTTATCCAGTCAAAATACCTCAAGGGTACAATGATCTTAGAATCTAAAAGTTTCTTGACTTCCTTCTCCATAATAGGTAACAAAAGAGGATTAATCTTCCTTAATTTCTTCTTAAAAGGTTTTACATTATCTTTCAAAGGTATATTGTTTTGAATGATTGTTTCATCAAAGGTCCTAATATAGTCATATTCCCATGCAAAAATATCAATGAACGCCTTCAACAATTCTTCATATTTAGCTCATTATTTGGCTGATAGGAATTTTGATAATTTATCATGCTTGGGATTTGCAGTAGTCCCAAGATTGCAATTAGTCACCTCTACATCTTTTTCTAGATTAGGGAGCTTCACAGGAACATCATTATGATAAAAAATTATTTCAAGAGGTACCAAACCTTTTTGGATATGGTTAGTGGGCAATCGCAAGATCATATGCTCAACAATCATGTTATGAAAAAATAGATTTTGATTATCCTGATCTAAATCCTCATCTTGGTCAATATGAATTGAATAAAAATCATCTATAACTTCAATGAACCTTTTGACTTCAAAATATTCCTCAAATACTCTCTAATGCTTGACATTGTCTGGAATAGAAGGCATGTACCTAACCTCTAGTTGATATTTCAGCTTTGGGGGCAAAGGAGGTTTACAAGTACTTGTTGCCACAACCAGTGAATCAACCCGCTCATTCTTATTTCTTGGAATATATACAATGTTGAAAGATAGAAAGAAGGCTTCAATGGTGTCCCATACCTCATTTATGTAGTATTTTAACCGAATATTCTTTGTCTAATATACATCTCTAACATGATGTAGAATGATTTCAAAATCCCCATGAACCTTTAAATGATGAATTTTCATTCATTTAGCTTCCCTGAGACCTAATAACAATGCCTCATACTCAACAATGTTATTTGTTGTATCAAATTATAACTTGTAAGACAGGGTAATGACTTCATGTTCAGGAGAAATCAACACTACACCTACCCCTGCGCCTTCTCTATATAAGGCTCCATCAAAATATAATTTCCAGAGAAGATTTTGATTCTCAAAAGACTGTGGAACAACAATTGACTGAGTCAAAGGAAAATACTATTGGAAAACATCATCAATATGAAATATAGAGGATCCCAAATCCACATCAACTGCATAGATAGTATGATTTATATAATGATCATTGTCACTAATAATATATGCCAATTGATCTTCACGGTAGAGCCTTCTAAATTCCCCTCCAAAAATAGGTATAATGGCATAAGACAGATCCATTTGAAGAGATCCCCCAATCTTCCTATACCAATATCTGGACAATAGCATACCAAACCTAGGAGGGATATCAACTACAACAATATCCATGACAGGCCAAAGTAATGTCTAGTTTGTTGTAGCTTACTCTAGGCCTACAAACCCATCCACTTGTAATATATAGTTTGTTGTAGCTTACTCTAGGCCTAAAAATACTACAGTGGTTGGCGATCTGTGTGGATGATGGTCTCCTTTCCCATTAGATAGTGTTTCCACTTTTTGACAACTTGTATGAAGGCATAAATACCCTTTTCGTAGAATGATACCAATTGAGGCTTCCTCCCTGCATCAGTACTTCTCCCATGGCATATTTTCTTGCATATATCTCCACTTTGAAAGGATTCTACAATTTTGGTAGTGCGAGAAATGGTGCTTGAATGATCTTTATTTTCATCTCATCAAAGGCCTTGCATTGATTCTTCCCCCTTTGGAAACTCTTACCACTGGTTGTTATGGAATGGACAGGTGCAACTATCACTGAAAATAAAGCTATGAACTTCCCCAAGTATTGTGCCTCCCTAAAAAAACTACTAACTTCAATGACATTTGTAGGAACTCACCATTTCATGATGGGATCCATCTTGAGCTCCCCTCCACCGATCATATGCCCCAAATACACCAAAGACTACTAAGAAACTCACATTTCTTGATATTAGCCAGTAGTTGGTGCTTTTTCAGAGTCTCTAACACTTGCATAAGATGTGATATGTTCTCCTCCCAGGTACCACCATCTTACCAGTGAGTCGGTGTGTTTCATAAACCAAATGGCATAACCAACCACTTATACAAATCTTTCCTTGTCTTGAAGGAAGTCTTCCAGGTATCTTCTTATTTTACTCGTAGTTGGTGATATCTTAATTTCAAATCTAGCTTAGTGAAATAATTAGCATGCTAAAGTTTTTCAAATAGATCACCAATCCTTGGCAGGGGGTATCATTTCTTCAATGTAATCTTATTCAATTAGCTATAGTCGATACACATTCTCCAAGTCCCATCCTTCTTGGGAAATATTATGATGGGTGACCCACAAGATGAGATACTTGGTCAAATCACACCTTGCTCCAACAATTGTTACAACTACTTCTTCACTTTATTTTCTTCCATAATGGACTGTCTATACAACCCAATATCTGGAAATGGGGAGTCTGGAAATAATTTTATTTCATGTTCCACTTCCCTTTGAGGTGGTATCCCTTTAGGTTCCTGGAACACTCCTATGTATGCCTGTATAAACTCCTCCAATTGATGTTTTTGTTATTTAGTACACCCCTATAGGTATTACTTCAGCCTCATTGACTCATCATCAAACTGATTTTCTCTTAGGAAAATACAAACATATTTATTACTAGAACTAATCAACTTATTTTCTTGGTTGGAAGTTACCAATGAGATCTTTGACTTGTCTTTATGCACATTGATGATGTAGGGATTCTGATCCAGATTATTTTGAGAATGAAATGAAGATAGATACATAACAATGAAATACACATAAATATTTCAAGAAACATAGAGATACAATAATACACAATTTCTATTAATGAACGAAATGTACATAACTATAAAAATACAGAGTGAATGAACTTGCTAGAATGATGGTAGCTTATCTCTTAGAAGAGATGTAATAGCTATGCTCATTCTCAAGAAGATGATTACAATGAGGCTTGAAAGGCCTTTTTAACATAAAGCATAAATGAGAAAGCCATAAACATCCAAAACCCTAACCATGGAAGATGAAACAGAAAAAGATTTCTGGGCCCTGATGGGGGTATTTTATACGTCAACTTCTTGAGTGCATAATTTTTTCATATGATCTCAGTTTAAGGCATTCAATACCTCGTTGGAAAGGTCTATCCAAGGAGTAACAATTTTGTTGAGGGTTAGTTCATGTTTATAAGAACCCATGGCCCCCAAAAAGTCCAGAAAAACTTCAGTATGGGCCTCAAAACGACCCCAGAAGTTTGGGACCCAAAAAAATGTAAAAAATTGTCGAAATGGAAAATTGTTCTTTGATCCAGTGGAATAGGTGGTTGGCCACCAATATATTCCTAGATCAACTCCCCATCCTTGATAAGTTAGTATTGGTTGTATATCCGTATGAAGATTGTATCCCTTATATACTTGTAAGGGATTCCAAACACTACTCCACATACATCAAGGGGTACTACATCCAATTCCACTTCATCAATAAAATTCACACTTATAACAAATTTAATCTTACACTAATTTTTACCTTTATCTCTATGTCCTTGTTTACCCAACCCAATGGATAGTGATCCGGATTTTATGAGAAAAACAAAATGAATATAGATTATTATTACTCTTAACATAGAGACACAAAGAACAATAACATATATACAATAAAATTGGCTTCTATTCAATAAGGAAATATGTTGAAACTGTAAAATGCACACTGAAACAAGATTACTAGAATGGTGGAAGTTTATCTCTGAGAAGAGATGTGACGGCCACGCTCACTCACAAGAATATATTTACAATGAGGCTCTCCAAGCCTTTTTACAATAGACATGAGTGAAAAAACCCTATACATCCAAAAACCTAACCCTAGGAGATGAAGCGCCAAAAGTCATGTGGGCCTCATTGGGGTAAGTTAGTTCATCAACTTCCCTGGGTCATAACTTTTGCATATGATCTATGTTTTAGGCACACGATAGACTGTTGGAAAGGTCTATCCGAGGAATACACATGTTTATATGATAATCTAACTCCATCTACATTTTAATTATGGTGATCCCTAAAAGCATTGTTTGGGGCCTCAAAACAACCCCAGAAGTTTGGGACCCGAAAACTAGAAAAATATGTCAAACTGGAAAACTGCCAAAATGAGCCAAATGGAATAGGTGGTAGGCCAGCGACATCCATCTGGATCAGATATGTACTAGGATGATTGTGAATCTCGAATACAATATTTTTGACCATATATGCTGACATGAGATTAGCATGTGAACTAGAGTCAAACAGATTAGCTATCTTGGTCTTGTTGACCTGAATATTGATGTCACACACACCCGACCCCTAAGTAGCCTTTTAAGGGATGGGGTATAATTTTTCCTCCTTCCTACATATTCTCTAAGTTCCTCAAATAAGGGAACCATTTCCTCTTTCTCTCTGAGAGATTTCCAATGACTATAAACTCATCCAAAACTGAGTTCTGAGTTGAAACTTATGGATCCCTAAAATTATTAGAGTATTGTTGGTAAAATTCCATGTGGCACCCACATGGATCCACTTCATTTGTACCATCATACATGAAACTAACAAAACATATTTATTCATCCTTTAGCGATTTTATTAGATAAATCGATGAATGCAGACATAAACTAATTTCCCTAGATCCACTTGGATCTAGAACAAAATAAGGTGGGACATGACACTTTCCATAGGTTACAATCATTGCATTTAATACCAAAGAAGGAATGGATAACATACCTTTGAATATCGCTTCCTTATATCTTTGTTGTACCTTCTTCACTCCGGTGCTCTTGTGAAATCAGATCTGCAATGACACAAACCAACCAAAGTGAAAGAAACAATAGTAGATTCAATGGAAACCTAAACATGTGATCAAGGAGTCATGTAATAAAATGCTAATGATTTTATGGGAAAGAAAGATATCATCGTATTATATTAAGTAAAAGTGGAAGATACAACCAAATTGCCTTGATTTTGCAAGTTCCCTTTTAGTGGTCCTTTGTTCCAACACACACATGCACTTGCTCCAAAATTCACATGAATATAGTCCACAAACTCTTGATGGACAAATGGAGACCTCAAGAATCAATTGAGATAAGATTCTTCACACAGTCTTCAACCTATTCTTTCAGCAATTATTTGCTTGATCTTGCTTCTTAACCTTTCCCATGAGAAACTCATCATTATATAGGAGAAGGTGAAGTGGTTAAAGGGATGAGGATGATCCCATCAAATTGGAGAAGCCAGTAGGATCATAACCATACAAACACCACCTCTCATTCTATAATATTCTCCTTCTAGAAACTTTGTGAACTTGTTTCTTCTTTTAGCTTTCAAGTGTCACCGCACCCTACCTGTATAGCAGCTTGCGGAAACCCTGTGAGCCAACTATAGAGCATCCTACATAAACCTTTGATTTTTTCACTGTGTACTATATGCATCCTATGACGTTCTTCCAAAAATAAGTTTTGTAGAGGAAGAAAGAAGTTACTTTTCTCATGAAAAAGATCGTTTTCAAAGCTTGAAAACATGCTTGTAGAATCATCACCAGGGTGACCAAAATAATGTGTAACAAAATTCCCCCCAAAGTATGAGAATCAAACTTGTGACAGCCGAAATACTTTGTAAAATGTGTGTGTCTATCAGGAACAAGGAACACACCAATCAGGAACCTACAAAAAATCAAGCATATGCACAATATTATACCATTTCTGAGGTAGGCATTCCCATGCTCAAACTACAAGTGATTTAAATAATAAATGTCTGTCATGGCCACCAAGCATACACTATGCATCCATGTCACAAAGATGATACATAGCCACCAAGAACACACTGTGGATCTATGTGTTAACAAACATGAAACTGAGACATAGCCACGAGACGTACAAAGTGGATCTAAGTGTCAATACAAATCATAAATAATCCATCACAACCTAGACCAAAAATGATGAGATTGAGGGTCTTCAATCCCATCGTCCGTAAGTACAAATCTAGCCATGAAATTATAGGTGTTGAAGTCAAACATGGTAGAAACCACTTGATTACTGACCATTGATGAAAATTGTTAACAAGTGCGATGGAAATCACCATTGATGTCAATGAATCCTAAGGTACCGTAGTACAATCCAACGAATGTGAATGAATGAGTTTAGGTCGAACACTCGATGGAATCTCTCGATTAGGGACCAATGATGTGAATCCACTGTCGAAAGCGAAGAAAATTGTCATTGAGGCATGTAGGCTCTAAGGTACTAAATGATTTCTAAGTCTTGTTCTCGGATGATGAGTTGAAGTCGATAGAAAAAGACTCGTCACAGGAGGGCCTTAATGTACCCCCCATCAATGACATGAAATAAGTAACAGATTTAGGGTAGATAAAAAATGATTTGAAACTGACACGGGTAAGGCCTACATGGTAGGAATTGACAACTGCAGATGGCCGACTCAACAGAGGGTTTGTTTGGACTACTCTTGAACATATGAACAACACGACAATAGTCTTGGAAGAATTGACTCAAAGATGATCCAAGATATGAAACTTGTAGAAAGTCAGATGAGAGACAAATGGATTTCCCAACCTGGATTCAAAATGATGAAGGGGGGTGTCATGTTCAAGAGTGACTCTTACTGCCACTAACACAAATACAAAGACACATTTCTTTCCAAAACTTTATCCCACCATTTCTGGCAAGTACCTCTTTATTTTTACGCAAGCTTGAGGAGGATAGCATATCCTTGTTGATGCAAGCTCATCCTTCAGATGAGTCCCTTGGATTATATTTAACGAACCCTAAGAAGGAGTGGTTCGGTCCCATATGGGTCTTTCGATGATTGTTTAACGAATCCAAAGATATAAAACTCGGGGGTTTTTCATGTTTATAAAGTTTGAAAATGCTTAAAGACTCTCTCATTTCCTTTTTCGTAAAGTACATCAATGAGATCGAAAAAGTGATAAACTATCGCCCATCAAATGTTTTCTTCAAATAATTTTATGAGCATGAAAAGAACAAGGTTGCTCGACAATATTTTCATTTTTATGGAGTGTGAAAAGAGCTTAAAGGATACTCCATGAGCTTCGCTTTTCTTGTGACCATGACGAATACGAAAAAATGACAAAAGTTTACTTGGTTGCATTCTCATCGATTTTCGAGCTCGAGAATGAACAAAGACTATACTCGAGGTTTTTCTGAAAAACCCTAAAAATTACTTATACATGAGACGAACAAAAAAAAAATCACGAAAAATATCCATACTTCATTGTTCAGGACTCTAGTTCTTCCATCTGCGAGAAAACAAGATATTCATGAGACCATTAGACCTTAGGTTTTGATAAAATGCATTTAATAATATGAAATATTAAATAGAAAAAGTAAAAAATGAAATAAATATGGGTAAAATCTCTTTTTTAATATTTCATTTGCATTTTTCCCAAAACTTTCTTAAAAACCCTATTTTTACCTCAGACTTCGACTGTCGATTGAGGGAGACTTGGGTGACCATTCAACGAATGGTTTCCATCAAAACGGTAATCTCTTCATCCCCTTTCTTTTCATCGAATTAAATTTTATTTTTATTGGGTTAAAGTAGTTTTTTGAGTTAAGTTTTAGGTCGTTAGATGCACAAAGGTGTCACCGCAGGTGCCTTGTGGCTCACCTATGGAAAACCCGCATTGTGTTAAAACTCCACCTGCAGTGGCTGAAAACCAAAAAACAATTCTTGCGGTTTAGCCAGTAAAAACCTTTCAAAGCAAATAAATGAGGATGTTAACTTCCCTCTAATGTCTCAATACAGGTTTTGATCACCAAAATGTTGGAGTGGAGGGAACGGGAATACAAGGATGATGATTTCATTGCTTTGAACGATATGGGCACTGTAAATTCCCTTTGACAGTGTGGGTTATTAAAATTCTTTAAAATCCAGGGTATGAGGGCCCAAATGAGATTGCTGGAGTGCCTGGTACACATGTGGGATTTAGACCAATAGGTGTTTCACATGGGTTCCCACATTCTTTCCTTAGATATCGAAGATATCTATTTCTTTATGGGGTTATCCCATCATGGAGAACATGTGACCTTAACAGGAGGCAGAGGTGGTGGCTTAACAATGAGTGAGTACATCCATTGATACTGCGATCCCGAGGCTGAGATACGCAAAGGTAAGGTTTCCATTAGAGGTGTTTGGGATTTACCTCTCTGGACCATTATTTTTACTATTTCACGCATGGCGGGGAGTGTATCTTCGCATATGGCCATCCAAAGTTATTTCCAGTATGTCGTGTAGTGTATGGAACCTCGAGTGTTCAACTGGTGTGATGGTGTACTTCACAGTATGAAGACACAACTAACCAAAAGCAAGAATGGGGACCTGAAGCAATTTGGGTATGGATCTATTTTAGTGTATTTCTTCCTAGAGAGGGTCCCCCATTTTCTTTTATAGGTAGAGTGGGGAATAACATCCCCACGAGACCCAATGATGAAGAGGTGGTGCGACCTCATGGCTCGGCACGTATCATGCCCCATCATCAAATACAATGATGCATTTTTTGACTAGTTGAGGCCTCAAATACTAATGATAGATGATTACGCCTATGTTGGCTTGGATTTCTAAGGTGACCCCGATTTGGTTCTACCTGAGGGATTTCAGTGGGGAAATTTAGGTAAGAAAACATTTTTTCGTTTTATAATGTTTTTTATGAATTTTAAAATATAAGATATTTTTTATGTTTTCAATCCAAAGACTAATAGAAAAAATTGGAAATTCAGATGTAGGGCCACATCGGCCTCTGGGTACATCCCCTATTCAAATATGAGGGGAAGCAGCTGTGGTAGCAGGATGGGATGCTGGTGACTATGAGGCAGTCGAGCACAACCTAGAGGGATTGACTGCATATATCCTAGACATCTCCATTGATGAGATTCCAAGACATTATCAGCACCATACTGTGGGCGTGTCTGGTTCACTTAGTCGACTACTCTGTAGGGTAGAACGGGCAGTAGTGTGTTACCATGAGCAGCATCCATGATGTTATTTTTTATGTGAAGTCGAGTGCTTCTTGTTTTGATATTTTGGTCTTCGGACGAAAACACCTTTTTGTAAAAACTTTTATCGTTATCTATATACATGAGGCTTCTATCGGCTTACTTTTATTTATATGAAAAAGTGATATGTGATTGGATTTATAAATGTCTCAAATTTCTATCTAACAAATAATTAGCTAAAGCATCAGTTAATGTATTTAGACATCTAGGAATGTGTTGATACTCGATATAATCAAAATAATGTTCCAAGAAGCTAATTCGTAAATATACATGTAACAAATTTGGTCTTCAGATAGCATAGACATTACTCAACTGTAGTACCACTAGCTACGAATCAAGTCGTACAACTAGGTGAAAAATCCAAAGTGAAATAGCGTCGGTCAACAATTTGATGACTGCACTATATTCCACAATATTGTTTGTTGCACGACCAAGGAAAACACCATGTAGACTGATGAGTTTGTTCATAGGCGCATAGATTTCCCAAGCAACAGAAGCTAAGTTCGAAGTACTATGACTAGCGCCATCAACAAAGCCAATGTAGGGTAGCGAAGACACCGACATCTGGAAACTAAGAACAACCCAAGGTAGGTAGTTGGGGGTCGAAACCAAATAACTAAAAACACACAAAAGTATGATACAATATTAATACAAGCACTCATGCAAAGATAGCCTAAGCATATTACTTCTTCAAGTAAATCCCATTTCTAGGTTCACTCAAAGGAATGCCATCATAATCCACTAACTCATAGGCTCCCTTCTCCAACACTCATTTGACGACATAAGGGCCTCGCCACATAGCCTCGAATTTTCCGGCCCCTATTAAATCATGATCTTGTTCATAGAGAAGAACTAGATCACCCTCATAGAAAACATGTGGCTTGACATGTTTGTCATATTAGGATTTGACGTGTTTTTTCTAGGTTTCAATAAACACGATGGCATCACGATGGGTTTCATCTAATTGCATCAGATACAATAGACGTTCTTCCTCAGTAGAGGTGTTTGGGAGAAGTTCAATGGCTAGCTTCAATGATGGTATCTCACATTCAATCAACAGAACAACTTCGATATCATACACTAATTGAAAAGGCGTAAATCTTGTAGCAGACTTAACTGATGTCCGATAGGTCCATAATGCTAAAAACAACATCATGTGCCAACTTGTCTTATGGATTCCTATTATCCGTCGAAGCATGGTGATAAGAACATTGTTTATCGCTTCAACTTGGCCATTGGCCTGTGGATAGTAGGGGGTTGAGTTTTCATGTCGAAGACCCAACTTTTCGATAAGCTCGAACATCATGAAATTTCAGAAATGGCTACCATGATTAGTGATGATAGCTTCCGAGATTCCAAATCGAGTAATGATATAATTGAATATGAATAGGGCTATAGTTTTTTCAATATTATCGAATGTAGGCATCGCCTTGGCCCATTTCGTGAAATAATCCATGGCTACTATGATGTATCCATGCCCCCCGGCCGAGTGAGGGTTACATGTCATGAAATTGATACCCCATTTTACGAAAGATCCAATGGAAACTACAGGGTATAAGGGAGCAGGGTGAGATGTTATCTTGTTATTGTAAGTTTCACAAGAATGGAACTTATGGACAACAGTTATACAGTCTTTGAACAAAGAAGGCCAGAAGTACCCTGCTCGTAAGATCTTTTGGGAAGTGGCATACCCAGACATATGACCACCACATGCTCCAGAGTGGCAGTCATTCAAATATTTCTTAGCCTCATCGATGGTGAGACAACGTCGAAAAATAGAATCAACACTAGGGCCATAAAGAGTGTCACCGAGAATTATGTATTGACAGGCCTAATATCGTATGCGATGACGGTCTATGCTAGAGAGGTCGGGTCAGAAAGTTTGAGTCTGGAGATAAATGATAATATCTCCATACCAAGCGTCATCAGAACTGATCATAAAAAGGGATTCATTAGGAATATAATCCTCTACCACATTTTCTGTCTCAGTAGAGGGAAGGTCACAAATCTATTCGAAAAATACCAAAGGTTTCTTAGACTTGGAGCATTCAAACTCTAAGTTGAACTCTTGGAGTATCACTACCCATTTGGAGTATTTTCCCCCTAGTAGTTGGCATGTAAGGATATGTTTCATAGGGTTGCAATTAGAAATAATAGTGGTCTTGTGTAATAGGATGTAGTGACGAAAACGTTGGACAACTTGAACAGCTGCCAAGTCCAGTTTTTCCACATATAGATATTTGTCTTTGGTAGTCATGAGACTATGATTCAAATAATAAATTACATATTCGTTGTGCGAGTCATCTTCTTGGAATAACACCATGGCGATGGTAGAGTCCGAAGCAGCGAGATAGAGAAAATAATTTCGACTGTAATCTGGTGGGAAAAGCAGTGGTGTTCATGTTAGGGCAAGTTTCAAGGCTTTGAAAGATTTTTTGGTAGGCTTGTCCCACACAAATTCGTAGCCTTTATTCAGCAGTCGAGTGAATCCTAGCATTAACTCAGCGTAGTTCGGAATGAATCGACGCAAAAATTTTGCCTTCCCTTGCAAGCTTTGGAGCTGGCGTAAAGTAGAAGGAGGAGGTAGATTAAATATGACTTCAAACTTCAAAGGGTCTAACCTAATTCCATGACGTGACACAATAAATCCTAGAAGTTGGTCGGACTCCACACCAAAAAAACATTTGTGCAGGTTTAAATGTATACGATAGTAACGAAAGCGAAGGAAAATGGCTCGGAGATGGGCCAGTTGATCTTGGTGGCACATGGAATGGGCCGGTATATCATTGAGATATGGTTGGACAATATGCTTGATATCGTGAAAAGCATAAGACATGGCATGTTGAAAAGTCACACCAGCATTCTTTAAACTGAAAGGTAGTTTCTGGTAGGCAAAAGCTTCTCAAGGACAAATGAAAACAATTTTATGTTGATCTGCTGGTAAAATGTTAATCTGATTATAGCTAGAGAAACCGTCCATTAAAGAGAATATTTCACTCACGGTGCAATCGTCGACTATCTGGTCGACAAAGGGGGTTGGAAAGTTGTCCTTGGGACAAGATTTATTGATATCACTATAATCGATGCATACATGGATCGTGCCTTATTTTTTATTTACCGAAAATAGATTATATACCCAATCGGTTAAATCCACAAGACAGATAAAAACAACTTTGAGAAGTTTTTCAACTTCGAGCTTGATAGTGGCAGATTTACGAGGGTGGACTGGACGAAGTCTCTGCCGAACGGGTTTAGCGTCCGGATAGGTCTTAATTTCATGTATAACGATATTGGGGTCAATACCTGGCATATCGTCATAGCTCCATGCGAAAATGTCACGAAATTATTGAAAGGGGGACTTATAAGTGACGACCTCATCAGTGGAACATGAAGCTCCGATGTGAACATTTTCGATAATTACAGGTTTTATGGATATGTCAAGAGGAATGGTGGGTGAAATGTTGCTCAGTTTCCCTTCATAAAGCACATCGTGTGTTGAGTCAAGAATAGAGGAAATGACGACAAAGGTCGACAGAGTCGAAATTCGTTGGTAACTCTCGATGGTGTGTTGTTCGAGGAAGATAATGGAACTATGATCTCCATCATCCCATGGAGTGTCTTCCATGGACATAACTGACATAGTCATCTCCTCTGTAGGAAAGATGACGTGAAATGGATCAAGAGATGAATAACCAAGAGAGGGATTAAGAGGGGTTGTCGATTGAATGGATCGATAAGTGGATTCAACCAGACTCAAAGGCATTTGTTCTTCATAGAGAAGATAATCACCAGGGTCGGGTACTATCGACGGGTCATAAGATGCAGGGGTTTCACAAACAAAGGTAGAAATCATGTTAATTGAGGTGACAAAAGGAGGTGGAATGTCGGGTGGTGGGATTGGGAATGTACCCATCAAAGTAGAATATTTTAGAAGACCCACAACAACATTCTTGTACCCAGGAGGTGTCTTGGAAATAAAGGGTACGTTGCTAGTATGAGAATCATAGTTAAAGAAGGCCAGTTGATCTACCATAATGACTTTTCCTTGGTGTGGAAAACATACTACACGGAAAAGGGTAGACACAACTGCACGCATGGAATCAATCCAACTACGACCAAGTAAGAGGTTGTAATCAAGAGGTGCATCAAACACCTCAACCTCGACATTGACCAATTTGCCTTCCAACGTAATAGACAACAAGGGAAGAACATTGTAGGGTTTAAAACTAGAGCCATTGAAGGCCTTAAGCGTATTATGTGATTCAGTGAGGGGAGGAGAGCTAATGGTTCTCTAATAGGAAACAAACATAACACACATCGAGGCGCCCTCATCAATAACGGTTCTGCAGATATTCTTGTTCTCTACGACAACTTGTATCTGAAACGCTATCTGAGGGGGAAGCCTTGGAATGTAATCTTCCAAGTAAAAATTATCAAATTTGTATTTGTGGGGTCAATTCCACCAATGGCCTTTAACAGTGCCTTCTGTTGAGTGGGACAACTTTGAAGGACTTCGAGAGATTACATTGCGGAAGGTGCTTGCGCCAGATCTTCTACAATACTGTAGTTCTGAGCAGCACGTGCATGAGGATTGAAGGCAGACTTTCGAACAACGCCCTTTAGAGGGGGGCGAAGAGCTATATCTAGACCCGATCGTTCAATATGAAGAGGACCATTGGAAGGTGAAGTTGAGGGAGGCGGTTGAACCAACGAAGGTGGTGAATCGTTAACTTTCTCCTTTGAGGGAGAATAATCTTTGACCCAAGTGGTAATAACAACGTCGTTCTTGTTAGAATCACCAGTACACATAAGGACATACGAAATACTTTTTGTTAAGTTGGGTTAAATTGGTGAATGCAGACATAAACTAATCTCCCTAGATCCACCAGGATCTAGAACAAAACAGGACGGGACATGACACTTTCCCTAGGTTACAATCATTGGATTTACTACCAAAGGAATGGATAATATACCTTTGAATATCGCTTCCTTATATCTTTATTGTTCCTGCTTCACTCCGGTGCTCTTGTGAAATAATATTTGCAATGACACAAACCAACCAAAGTGAAAGCAACAATAGTAGATTCAATGGAAACCTAAACATGTGATCAAGGAGTCATGTAATAAAATGATAATGATTTTATGGGAAAGAAACATATCACCATATTATATTAAGTAAAAGTGGAAGATACAACCAAATTGCCTTGATGTCACAAGTTCCCTTTTAGTGGTCCTTTGTTCCAACACACACATGCACTTGCTTTGAAATTCGCATGAAGATAGTGAACAAAATCTTGATGATAAAATGGAGACCTCAAGCATCAATTGAGATAAGATTCTTCACACAGACTTCAACCTATTCTTTCAACAATTCTTTACTTGATCTTTCTTCTTAACCTTTCCCATGAGAAACCCATCATTATATAGGAGAAGGTGAAGTGGTTAAAGGTATGAGGATGATCCCATCAAATCAGAGAAGGCAGTAGGATCATAACCATATGGACGCCACCTCTCATTCTAGAAACTTCGTGAACTTTTTTCTTCTTTTAGCTTTCAAGCGTCGTCACACCCTGCCTATATAGTATCCTGTGGAAACCACGTAAGCCAACTATAGAGAAGCCTGCAGAAACCTTTGATTTTTTCACTGTGTACTATATGCATCCTATGACGTTCTTCAGAAAGTCTGTTTTGTAGAGGAAGAAAGAAGTTACTTTTCTCAGGCAAAAGATCATTTTGAGATATTGAACACATACTTGTAGAATCATCACCAGGGTGACCAAAATAATGTGTAACAAGCGATGACATGGCCACTAAAGGGGTAGTTGTAGGGGATATTCCCCGGACCTTCATGGGTAACGGGCCTTCAACCCCTTCGATATTTTAGTATAGGTCTACGAACTTCCCCAAGGCTTTGAAGGATTATTTACACTTTGGAATCTATGGTGGATATTATATCCACCCTTAGATATGATGGATAAGATTCATCTATTCTTAACACATAGATTAAACTTGACAAAAGGGGGGGCAAGGTCCCACACTTAATTCACAACCAAACCCATGATGCCATGTGGAACTACACAGACATGCCACTTCATCATCGCACATATGCACTGTCCAACTGAGGTTGGACACCACACACATGGATTTTGGTGCTTCGAAATTTAATGCACCATCCTATATCCTTGCATCTCACAGAGTCTTGAAGTTCCGAAGTTCTAGATTTCTAAAGTTACGGACTCCCGAAGTAAGACTTCAACGAAGTGTCTACATTATCTCCCACTAGTTTATCATAAGGTTGTGAAAGGTTCCCAATATACCCTCGATCAATGGTCCACAATGTATTTAAATCTCTCCCATCGATCTGATGGTTGGAAGGATTTCACCACTTTGAGATTTTGTGAACTCATGTCCCTTACAAGTCTTAGCCCATTTAGGTCCCGAAGGGTTACCTACCGAGAAGGTCATAAAGTAGGGTTGACTTCTTGTTGTCGATTGATGGTATCTCTTACTCTATCCTTCCACGATATGTGATATAACGATCGAGAAGGGTCCTGGAGGATCCTTGGATCTATGACCCACGTTACTTATCAACTTTGGCATTCAGGGATTCCGGTTGTCTAACACCTTATCACTCCCGGAGTAGGTCAATGTTGAATTTTACCATAACGTATATCCAATGGTGAGGAAAGATATTGAATTTCCTTAGATCTATGACTCTCGTTACTTCGCAGCTGAAAACTTGGTCATAGTTTAACGACAGGACAAATCCCACAATAATGGGTGAGAGATTGCTAGTTGTCGGTCAAACTTCCCGGTTACTGTTTTGACGGGTTACCTTCGACAGGATTTGAATGTTGTGAGGTTTGAAAATCCCATAACTCTATACTTTCGAAGTCCCAAACCTCATAAGGCTTAGCTCCCTTTTGGTGTAGTTAAGGGTTCCAGGGTCCTGGTCATATGGGACTTTGGCAAGCCCTGAGGGCTACACTCTTAAATATTCTCCAAGATTTGGTTAAGGCCACAGACTTGAACTTGCAGCCACTTGGGAAAATGGTTTGAAGGAAGCAGCCCTTGTCTACACAATTCAAATTCCACACTCAGGAAAAGATAATTTTGAGGGATCAAAGGGACTAAAGTAGTCCTGTTAAGTCTATTCTGACTCCATATCTACAGATTTGGTCCTTGGGAAATCCATTGAGGATTTTCTAACCAACACAGGGGTCAAAGTCTTATGTCCCCAAATTCGGTTAAAATCCCATTGCTAGTAGTTCTCCTTTTCTAAATTAAGGTAGGAAAACACCATCTACAAAATATGATATTCACGCTTTACTTCAAATTTTCTAGGCTTCTAGGCTATTAGAGCCACACATTCTACCATTCAAATAATATAATATATTTTCCATTATCTAACTCAAGAAGATACATATAAAAAGAAAACAATCAAGACTATATGAAGCTCAGAGTCACACTTATCTGAAGTTTGGAATTAGTTGGAAACTGCTAAAAGGGGTGCTCTTTTCCACCCAGCCATAGGTATAGTTTTATCTCTGAGTATTCCTCAACTCGAAACCCCATGGCTATATCATGATTCCATGAGATAGATGATATTTTCCTTTTTTCTTAGCTATATCAAGGGACAAAGGTTACTCTTGTTTTTCCCACAGGGCCTTGTGTTAGAAAAATAGGATCGTAGAGAAATAAAATAAAAAAAAATGTAGAAATAAAACACAGAAGATACATAATACAATAAAGACACATATATATGTGGTTCACCTAGTGTGGGATACGGGATACGTCCACCAGAGAAATTTCCAGGTCCTTCCTTTTTATTATCCAACAAATGAAGGGATACAACCTACAACATACCCATTGTAACTTCCTCATCTTTCTCTCACAGTCTCCTCTCTCAAAATACAATATTCGAAATGATACATAGCCACAATACATTTCCCTCATAAAAGAGGGTTTCCTTCTAGGGAAAAAAACCCTAACATAACTTCCATAGTCAGATCTACGACCTTATAAAGAATGCTCCAAATCTGCTATGAAATTACAATATACATTTACAAGGCAAATTTTCTTTCGGGGGCCCACTTTCCCTCAGACCCCACAGGGGAGGAAATCCCCCCCTAAAAAAAACCCACGTGGAGGGGTGTATAGTCTTCATGGGGTATAAAAACGACTATAAACAAAGACCTATGAATCAAGAAGATATTCAAGCTCCACAACCAATAATCTCCCACTCGGAGACTAATCACAACAACTCCACTTTTGTTGTACATGTTGGACTATACTCCACCTTGGACCTGGTAAATTTCTCATCTTCACCTTCATGCTTGAAGACCAAATGAAAATGAGCAGGAACTCAGTTTCTCCCTGGTTACTCTCTTTGTTAACATGTCTTCAGGATTTTGGCTAGTGTGTATCTTTTCCAACTTCAAATGTCCAACTTCCAAGATAGGTCGCATGAAATGGTACCTAAGTTGTATATGCTTAGTCTTCAAATGGAAGGTTGAGTTGTGTGCAAGGTGAATGAAAATCTTGATGTCACAATACAACTTGCTATTCTCTTTCTTCTTTCCCAACTCCTCCATAAACCTCTGTAACCAAATAATCTCTTTACTAGCCTCTATAGAAACAACATACTCTACCTCTGTTGTTGAAAGTGCAACAACATTTTGCAGTTTCAAAATCCAACTTATTTTTGTTCCACCTATAGTAAAAAAATACCTTGTGGTTCTCCTCCTACTATATTTATCACCTTCCATATCTGAATCAACATATCCTTGTAGAACAATTTCTGAATCTCCAAAACATAATTCATAAGTAGCATTACCTTTCAAATAACTGAGAATCCACTTTACTGCCTCCCAATTTTCTTTACTTGGATTTTTCATATACCTACTCACAATTCCCACTGCATGTGCAATATTTGGTCTTATGCAAACCATTGCATACATCAAGCTACCAATTTTTTATGAATAAGGGACCCTAGACATGTATTCTATCTCCTCCTGTGTCTTGGGACACATTTCTTTGGTTAATTTGAAATGGTTGGACAAAGGTGTATTTACTAATTTTTCATTCTGCATTCTAAACCTCTCCAACACCTTCTCTATGTACTCACCTTGAGACAATCTCAAATTGCGATTTTTCCTATCTCTTGTTATTCTCATACTAAGGATTTTCTTTGCAGCACCCAAATCCTTCATCGAAAATGAATTAGATAATTTCTTATTTAGCTCATTTATATCCTACATATTAGACCCTACAACAAGGATGTCATATAAATACAATAGAAAGATAATATAACTTCCATTTTCTATCCTTTTAAAATAAACATAGTGATCAGAATGACATCTACTATAACCTTGTTCTGTCATAAACCTGTCAAACTTCAAATACCACTACCTTGGAGATTTATTTAGTCCATACATGCTCTTATTCAACCTATACCAAATTTTCCTTCCCTTTGACCTCATACCCATGTGATTGTTTCATATAAAGCTCTTCCTCCAAATCCCCATGGAGAAAATTTGTTTTTACATCTAATTGTTTAAGATGTAAATCTTTTGTTGATTAATTTGGTTGTCATTGATGGAAACCCTTGAAGAAAGTCCAATAGAAAATTATGGTAGCCCCAACAGTATGATTAAGGGAATTCATTTTTATTGATGTATAATTGTATGAATTTTAATATATTTGCACGTAAGACTGTTCTAGATGGATAGTACATGTCATACAATTTTTGATGATATGTGGAACGTCACATAAATCCTCACGGTTAGATATTTATGGCCATATGAAGTTGGAGAACCCTCACAAGTTATCTAGAAGCCCCTAGAAGGTCAAAGAAGTCAATTATTCTAGAAGCTCGTAGAAGAAGTGTACTAGTCAAATTGATGGTAACTAGGAGTTAAACATGGGTATAGTTGTTGCATCAAGAGATAAATTAAATAATAAAGTGGTTGCAACAAGAAGTTAGTTAAGGGAAAATAAGTTATGAATTGACTAATTATAGAAAAGTTAGTTGCAACAAGAAGTTGTGATTAAAGATAAATTATTTAAATAATAAAGTAGTCAAAGTGGTTGCAAAGAGAAATTATTTAAACAATAAAGTGGTTGCGACAAGAAGTGGTGAATTTACTATTTATGGATAAGTCAAAGTGGTTGCAAAATAAATAAATTAAATAATAATTTAGTTGCAACTAGAAGTGGAGAAATTATTGTTTGTAGCAAAGTGAGTTAGAAGTGGGTTAAGTTGATTAGAAGGTAACCCCTTAAGGAAGCTAAATGGAAGTATAAATAAGATAGAAAGGATTTCCCATTAGAACCTATTGAATATCATTGAATATCTATTTTGTGAAAGGTTATTTGGGCAGGTATTATTGATAGAGAAAAGTGCAGCAGAAAAAGTGTGGCAGAAAAAGTGTGGCAAGAAAAAGTGCGGCAGAAAAACTGCAACAGGAAAAGTGCGGCAGGAAAAGTGTGGTAGGAAAATCACGGCAGGAAAAGTGTGGTAGAAAAATTGCGATAGGAAAACCGTGGCAGAAAAAGTGCCACATGAAAATTGTGGATGAAAAAGTGCAGCAGAAAAACCATGGTAAAAAAATCGTGGTAGCAGATTCACGGCAGTAGAATCGCAGAAGTAAAACCGTGACAATAGAACGCTACAAGAAGAAAAATGGTTGTTGGAGGGGGAAAGCATAGGTGGTTGTAGCCACCTTCCGGTTGTAGCCAGAGAACGTAGGGGGTTGTAGCCTTGTTTTGGTTGTATCTAGAGAATTGGGGAGTTGGAGCTTCCCTCAGGTTGTATCTTGAAAATAGGGGGTCAAAGCCTCCTTTCAGTTGCAGCTAGAAAACAAAAGAAGTTGGTGCTTCCAATCAATGTAATTCTTAAAGACAAATAAGAAAAAACATTATGTGGTTTTCTGCCGCATTGGGTTTCCACGTAAAAAACATTGGTTTATTGTGTATGTGTATGCTTGTTCATTTTTTCATGGTTTATTTACTATGCAATTATTGGATGATAATGCTATATTGATCATAAAGATAAATAACACTTGCATACT
>ML784360.1:330123-376870 GCA_009831015.1 Picea engelmannii
ATTCCCCAATAGTTTAGCCAAGACTGAGCGTCTTTATGCCATCCTCGCTTGAGTCTATGGTGGTTATGACTTGATTTTGAAGCAATTTTAGGTAGCCTCTTGTCTTCCATGTTGTTTAACTTGTTCTTATACATTAGGTATCTTGTCATAGCCATGCTCTCAATATGGGAGAGGCTTGTTTCTAAGAAGAGGATGGGATAGGGTGTATTTCCTTTAATTTTGAGATTATAGGTTATAAAATTCTTTTGTATTTGATCTATCTTTCTCCAAGATTCACGAGAGATACTACAACCCCAGACTTCACATCCATAAAGAATAACCGGTGTAACAAGAGTCTCAAAGAGGAGTTTCTTCTTATCCCAACTCCAAAGATCAGTTGATTTACAATTGTTTTCAAACCCATAATAAGCTTTCCATCCCCCAATAATCCTTTTCTCAATACTATAATACATAAACTAATATATTAAAAATATAATATATAGTTGTAGTTATTTAATTATTATCTACCTATCTACCTAGTGTAATCAATTATACAAGTACCTAACAAGATAAAACTTCCTAAATCCATATTCTCATATGAAAGTACGTACTTTTAAAAAGAACTTTGAACACAATTTCAAAATATGGTTTTCTTTAAATGTATAATTTATATTAATTTTTTAATTTATTTAACGATTAAAAAAATTTGAAAATTTATTGCTATTAATTTTTTTATTTATTTAACGATAAAAAAAATTGAAAATTTTTTAATTTATTTTTGTGATGACTCACGGCCATGTGCTCCTTAAAATTTCTTAATAGCTTCATGAATCTTAGGTTACACTCCCGCTCCTTTACCTCCGATGATTTTTTCAATTGCTAACTAAGGTCAACTAATTTTGAGGTTAAAGATGGACAACAAGTTTCTTGATGTGCTCTCATTGTGAGGTGTTCTAGCTTCTAAACACTTAGACAAATGATCTTATGTTCAAACTTGAAAAATATTTTCTCAGTTTTATATTTGAAGCACATGGAATCTTATTTTAAAGACATGAATGTGGTTGATCTGGCAAATTTTATAATGCTTGTGCTTTGCATAGGGCCAAATGAATGATGTCATATGTAATTCTCAATCTTATAAAAAAAAATCTAAAATAAATTTTTGATTGGTGGATGAGAGAGAGTATTGTTTAGTTGAAATTTACATAGAAAATGGGTTAAAAAAGCACTAAAAAACAATATGTTTCCTTGTTTTTGAGATTTTCATTGTTCTATCTTCTATCTATGAGACACAGATTACATGTCATTAGAAGCAATGCATAATGAACCAATGACTAGCTATGTAATAGTTTTTTATGTTCTTATAATATACTTTTAAAATCAAAACAAAAAACTTGACATGTTATGGTTTTATATTTTTAGAGGTCAAAATTGAATGTTGTCCGCTCCATGATGCTCGATGATTTTAAAAAACATATCTAAGTCAATTCTTGCCTTTATATAGGTCATTATGCATGTATGCCTAATTTGGCTTAAAGTGGGTCTCACCACATTTTCATACTTATGTAACCCTAAATTGGATTTTGTCAACTCTAATATGATCAATGACCTTAGAAACCCTATCTAAGCCATTCATGGTACTTGAATTCCTTATTTGACTTGACCTGAAAACACAATTTCACCCTAGGTGGGCCCCATAAACAAAAACAACTTGTCATACTTTTGCAACTCTCAATTGGGGTTTGTCAGCTCCTACATGATTAATGACCTCAATAAATATGTTTTATCTACTTCTTGCATTCAAATATATCATTTAACTAGTTTGCAAACTTTGTCCTAAGGTGAGCCCCATGGGAAAAAGGGCTAATTTTATGTAGTGAGCTTTTTTAAGCAACAACATCGGCTCCATCTATGGGATGGCTCATCCTTGCAAGTTGTGAAGAACTAGACTCTAGATTGAATAGACCAATGTCTCCTTAATCCATTAGGCTATGGAGTCAAAATTGAGCTATGGTGTAATACTCCGTACTTTGAGCTAAAATAATAAATAATAAAAAAATTGGTCTTAAAATAATAAATAGAATAATAATTATAGTAAAAATGATAATAATAAATAATAACATGATAATAAAACAATTAACAAATTATAAAAGAAGAATTTAAGATAAAAAGAATGGAAATTACTAAAAATGGATCGACGAAAAAGTGAAAACAAGAAAAGGTTAACAACTGTATGATTAATTACTTGATGACAAGTGGAACCTATGCATTGAGCTTCGTGCATAGATGGACATGAATAATTCTATTTAATGAATGTGGAGAAGGGAGTGAAGGATCTTTTGCTTGGGCAAACTTCATAAGAAATGATTAGAAGATGGCATGGGTAGTTGATTGAAGGCTTGGGGGCTCTCAATTGTATTGACTAAGATATTGGTTAGGAGGAGAGTGATCCCCTTGACATGGTTTTGGTTGCTGACTACGACTCGACTAGAGTTGATAGCAAGAGCTTAAAATAAAACCATTACAAAGAATTTTAAAATAAAACCTTGTAAATGGGTTTGTATTTATTAAATGAGGATAGCATCGTTTACATACTTTACAAAGTCCAATTCCCTAGGAAACTCACATAATATTTTTATTTCAAATCAACTAATCCTCTGTTCAACTTGTCTAATTTTGGAAACAAGTAGAGGCTGACAATGTCTACTTCTTCACCAAACATTGAGTTTATATTTATGAGAATCTATGCAAAGACGACGTGATTGTTTATCCAAACATTTATTGTCCCTCTCTTTACAAGCAAGATCTTTGCACTCACTACATATTTTTATGGCTAATTTTTGGAGGAAGTAAGCTATTTTATAAAATAAAAAACAAAGAATAATGATACATTCTTTATATTGAATGAAGACACATATTAAAAAACAAAGAACAATGGTACATTATTTATATTGAGTGAAGACACATATTAAAAAACAAACAATGGTACATTCTTTACATTGAATGAAGACACATTTTATTTTTGGCAGTGAAAGTATCTATGCACTTACATGGAATGTGACTAAATGAGCATGTTCAACACGTAATAAGGTTTGAATTCAATTAATTACGAGGGCTTTACCTTGAGATTAGTAAGTTACTATATTAGTAGTGCTTTGTAAGTGTGTCTTTTTCTTTATTAGTAGTGATTTGGAAGTGTGCCTTATTCTGAGTTGTATATTGATTTTCTTAGTGGTATTTTGACTTAGTAAGAACTTTTGAGTTTATATTAATTATTGATGAATAATTTATTTAGATTTTATAGAAAAGAAAATTAGAAAATACAATAGTATAATTACAATTGGATTGGTAAGTTGTATGCCTTATTCTTTATGAGTTGAGTTGTATATTGAATTTTGAGAGGCATTTTAAGTTACCAAGAAGTTTTGAGTTAATTGATGAATAATTTATTTGGATTTTGTAGAAAATAAAATTGTAGAATATAGTATTTGATAAGTTACTATATTGTTGTTTCGAAGTATGTCTTATTTTTTTATGAGTTGCATGAGTTGTATGTTGAATTCTTCTTTTATATATTTATGAGTGGCATTTTTTGTTAGTAAGAAGTTTTGAGTGTACATTAATTATCGATGAAGAATTTATTTGGATCTTGTAGAAAAGAAAATTAAAAACTAGGTTTTTTGATGTTAATGTTATTTGTTTTATCCATATGTCACAAGTTCAAATCTAAAGGGGGTAGGGTATATAGATTTTACCAATCAAATCGTTTAACGAAGGAGATTCATTGTTCCATACACCGATTTGGTGTCTGGCTTAATCATAACCATAAGTGAATAAAATTTTAAAACCAAAAAATATCTTATAAAAAAAAAAATGTGTTATAACATTTTGATGATAATTGTTGTTCATGCAAATTTATGAATTTGGAAATGTATATTTGAACAATTTTAAATATACTTTTTATTTATTTTACTATTTTATTTTAAAAAGGGAAATATGCTCATGATTACCTTTAAAGTTATATGTTTTCATTTTAAACTTATTACATTACCATTCTTTTAACAACATTAGAATTCTTTCAACATAGAAAGACCTACATTTAAGAAATATTTCTACATAGAAAGACCTACATTTAAAAATTCGAAGTCCTTTAAGAAGAGTAAGACTTGTTGTTTGAAAAGATAAGAGAACGTTAATAAAAAATGTAACGTAGCGAAAATGAAGTCCTTTAATATCTAGACCTTCAACTCTTACGCAACCTAACTCTCATCTTCATTGGAACTTGTTATTATGTACACGGGACTAGAGGAGGCAATTATATTATAAGATTCTCTCAAATCTCTTTATAAGTTATATTTAATTATCTTTATAAGTTATATTTAATTCCCTTCAAGTTGGTAGCCTCATTTTGCAACTTTGGAGTAGGACTTTGAATTTTTTCAATTGGGATTTTACCCTTTCTTAAGTTGTTTTATATATTTACCTTTTGTATCCCATAGATCCTCATCCCATACATTGGGATTAGGAATAGTGTATGCTTCAACCAATTTGATTTATATATATATATATATATATATTTATTTATTTCCTTTTACTTTTCTTTATTTACAACTTTATGATACTCAACATCCTCATTGAACTTTAGGGATTCTATTTTGAGTAGATCTAATCTAGTCACTATATATTTTTTCCTAAACCTTAACAAATGCAATTATATCTATGGGTCTAATAGTGGTGGAAACAAATATAATTATATCCATGGGTTTAATAGTGGAAATTTAAAGTTACTTTGCTTTACATCAAAATCATCAATTAACATTGTACATTTTTTTATCCACCTTAGGAGTGAGACTAGATATCATATTAACATTTTTTTATTCACCTCAGGAGTGAGACTAGATATGGAGAGAAAATTGTTATCATAAATAATGTTATACAATAATTTGGTGGAAGCTTGAGCATCTAGATTCATAGTGGATAAGCTCACATTCTTTCATTCTCTATTTTCTCTAATTGAAGAATAATGTAGGCAATGTATATATGTATATGGAGTGGAATGTAAAATGTATATATGTATATGGAGTGGAATGTAAAGTAAGAAATGTGTGCATAGTCATTTAGGAAATAATGGTATGTGAATGAGAATTGATTTATTTACCTTTATCTAAAGAATATTAATAGATGTGGAAAAAAAAATATTGGATTTTTTTATATAATAGGAATATGGGTATATGGAGGATTTACAAAGAAAGAAGAGGAAAACAATTGAAATGTAGCTTCAATTGAAGAAGAAGAATAAAGAAGATGAGATGAATATGAAGAGTTAATTAAAGTGTATGAATACTAGGTATCTACAAATATAGGAACCATAGGAGGCTTGGAGTTGAACTTAGTTTGATCTTTGACATGAACCTTCTTTGGATTAGGATCTTCTTCTAAGGGATCATTCTATTTTCTGTTTTTATTTTCTTCCCTCTTGTCCTTGTCACTTCCCTTTTCATTGATACCTTGCCCATATAGGGAAGGATCACCACTAGCTACCAAGGCTTCTTGTTGTTACTTTCCTTTATTGGAGACATTATTAGAGCCAAACCCATATTTCCTATCATCCTCCTTTGATTACTCACACTATTACTCGCTAGTAGAAACACCATTATTATTATCACTAGTAGCACCATTTATATCCCCTCTTGAGCTTTCTAATGGACCTCCTACTACATTAACATCTACAAGCCTCAATCTTGGAAGAAGGAAAAACCAAAAAAAATAGAAGACAAGTCTTCATATGTAGAGGAAGGAGATTTCATGTCAACATCGATTCCTTGAACCTAATGTATGTATTATTCTTTTAATACCCTCCATGGTACTTAACCATGTTTACCAATATCCTTTATCCTTGAATATACATTATTTTGGGTTGTGTCAAATCCTTTTCCCAAAAATGGCCTCTTTCTCATCCTTAGAGACAATAAAGGGGCTTGGCATGCTTATTTTCTATATTGATTGAGCCACACCTTCAATAATTGTTATATATTTGGGAAGAGATGGAGAACCTCCAACATTCACTTCATACATTATATAAATAATGATTAATATCTTCTTTAATCCCATGAAATTTATCAAAACATTTCACAAAATTCTCATCTTCAAGAATGCTCTCACATGTTTCTTTTTGTCTCCCTACGTATATCCTCATCTCCCACCAATGATAAGTTTTATGATAACTGAAATATATGACCTATCCAATATATTTATCCTCATATCCCACCAAGGATCAATCTTATGATAACTAGAATGTATGACCTATCCAATCTATTACCATTTTTTAGTGAGAAGCATAGACATATTTTTAGCAAGTTCTAGATGAGGATATCCTTGATTTTTGTTAAAAGTGGAATATTCTATAATATCCCTTGGATCACCTAAGGGTGTTACCTCTTCTATTTTATTTCCCCTTTCCTAGGCCTCTCTATCTAAAATGGCTAAACGTTGAGAATATGAATCTAGATTGTCCAACTTTTGAGTGTTAGGCCTCCCTTCACGATGATACTTAAATTTCCTATGTGCATCCTTTTCCATAGGTTTTTGAATGATATGATGGGTTTCATATCTCCTAGGATTATCCTTAGTGAAATTAATATAGTCTATAATTATATTTTCCTAGGAATTCCTACCTCAAGTCATAAATGAAGAATTGGAAAAATGTTTCTACTTCTTTCCAATAAAGTGTGACTCATCCATAACAAACATTTATTAATAAATTTTAGAAAAAATAGACAAGGAATCATTAACATAGGAAAACTAAAATGGATTCCCTCTAGACCATACATGTTCAATTTAGTGTATTCTTCATAAAGATACTAGTCCCCACACCCAACTTATGCGTTGAACTGCATATTGTCCTTGCAATATTCTAGGATCCTTGGAGGATCATTCTAGAGAATAACCTTAAACCCCAACAACATTATGTTATCAATAAAATCTATGTATTATCTCATGTCCACTTTTAAAATCAAAGGAAACCATTCAATTATTATTTAAACCTTTCCATCTACTCCCCATATATCCAATCTCAAGTGTTGAAATGATATTAACATCTACATGAGATATCATTGACACCTAAAAATCCTTAAGGATGAAAAGTTTAACAATTTCTCATGTATGTCCTAGTAGATTGATTTAGCATAGTTCAAGAAAATTGGTAACCCTTAGGTAGGTGACACAATATCCATGATGGATATTGTGTGCATGAAGGATTATGAATCAATGAACCATCATGGAATCGTGCTAATATGAAGATAAAAAAAAAAGGGGATGCAACTTCAATTCAAGAAGAAAAATAAAGAACATGAGATGGATATGAAGAGTCAATTAAAGTGTATGAAGAATAGGCATCTACAAATATAAGAAACATAGGAGGCTTTGATTCAATCTTAGTTTGATATTTTGCATGAACCTTGTTTGGATTAGGATCTTCTTATAAGAGATCATTCTATTTTATATTTTTAATTTCTTCCCTCTTTCCCTTGTCTATTCCCTTGTCAATGTTACCTTCCCCATGCAGAGAAGGATCACCACTAGCTAACGAGGCTTCTTGTTGTTACTTCCCTTGATTGGAGGCACTATTCACTACTACATATTGAAAAATTTGTGACAACTACTTGTGACGAAAGTACCCTTTCATTTCAAAATTGAAGATAAAGAGTTGAATTTTTCATATTTTTATAAATCTAGCATGTGTTCGTCGCTCTTGAGATGAAACCAGTTGTACATCTCAAGAGAGAAGAATGTGAATACAATGGACTCTCATTTCTCTTGCGATGACCTTTGGTCATCGTCGCAAGAACGACAATCCAATGATGACTGTTACATTGTTCAAACAATCACCCAACTATTTGACAAAGTCAACATTGACTTGGTTAACGTTCATCACAAGAGCGATGATCCAATGATGACCATTACATTGTTCAAACAATCACCCAACTATTTGACAAATTCAATATTTACTTGGTCAACATTCGTCTCTCTTGGGACAAAAACAAAATATATAAATATTTTACAAATTAGTGATGTTGTGACAATCTTGCTATAACAACGACGATTTAGAAAGAGTATCTTTGTGTGAAATAATGTCGCAAAATATTAGAGGTGGGAAAAAAAGTAAAGAGGGTGAAAAGGGTGATGGTAGATGTTATTTCCCATGGAAAAAATGTTGCACTACATGTCCTGTAATAATTTTAATAGCAACAACTAAAAAACATTGTAGGAAATATAGACACATTGATGGGGTATCAAATGAATATTGTCCCGTGGTAATTAGCTATATATTCGTTATCTTTTTTTATATTGTCTATTTTATATATATATATATATATATATATATATATATATATTGTTTGAATATTTGTTATACACACTAATTCTGCATGATTGTTTGTAATTATAAAGTTAGAGTTTCCCTCTAACTTTCTGCAAAATATTGCACCAAGTAGTAGTAGAAATAATGTTGTACAAGATGAGGAACATGATCAAGCAAATGAGGATCTCATGGAAGAAGATGATGGGATAAATCAAATGATCCAAGATTTGTTTTCTCATCCGGATGAGGATGGGGACGGTGATGGTATTTATGATTAACCTCTATTAGAAAAGGAAAATAAACGAGTTTGTGAAGGCTCAAGAGAAAATGTTCTCTCTTTTACATTGTTGTTAGTGAAATTAAAGGTTATGAATCATTTGTCAAACACGTGTATGACACAGATCCTAAGGTGTGTAATATGTTTCATCTCATATACATAAATGTCGACGTTTTTCTATTTTTTTTAGTGTTAGTTAATGTGTAAAATAAGAATGCAATTTTTATGATTAATATTATTTACATTAACTAGTTATTTGTTATGTTGTAGGTTGTTAGGTGAATTTTTGTTACCATCGTCAAATATTTTACCTCGCACATTTCGAGATTTGCATGCCATTATGAAAGACATTGGAATGGATTATCAAACTATAGATGCATGTCCCAATGATCATATTATATATTATTGACAACATGCTTTGAAAAAAGAATGCCTGCAATGTCTTATCTGTAGATATCGAACCGATTAAGTAACAAAAAGGGTGTCTTGAAAGGTTCTTCGTCATATTCCCATAATTCCACATTTGCAGCGATTGTTCAAGTGTGAAAGAATAGCACAATTTATGGATTACCATGCACATAACATAAGTGGAGATTGTTTTCTTCGAATTCCTGTCGATGGTTATGCATTTATGGAAATTGAGGGAAAATGGGAAGATTTCAAAGATGAACCTTGTAATGTCAGGCTTTCACTGGTAGCTGATGGTGTTAATCCATTTAGAGAGCTTAGGTCTATTTACTCAGTTTGGCTTATTTTTGTTATCAACAATAACATTCCTCCTTGGATGTCAATAAAGAGGGAGCACATAATGTTGACAATGATTGTTCCAAGTATTTGTTTACATTAATTTTTTGAATGTAACATTTTATTTGTTTTGTTTTTGCATAATATCTTTTGTTTATTTATTTACTTATATTTAAATACCATGGTAGTAATTATGTGCAATTTCAAACAATTAGGTAAGTACCAAGTTAAAGATATGAATGTATATATCGAGCCTCTTATCGACGAGATACTAAAGTTATGGGATGCCATCACTATGAATGACATCTGTAAACCAATCGGGGAGAAGAAATTTAAATTTCGTGGAATAATTTTATGGACAATTCATGATTCCCCAGGACTAACACATTTTTTTGGTATGTAGAATTCTATTTCTCTTTAATACTATATAATTTTTTAAAGATATCATTCATGTTTAATTTTTAAATAATCTCATCGTATAATTGACATTAATCCATCTATTGCAGGTCTTCAAACAAAGGGTAAATTTGCATGTCTATTTTGTGGTCCTAATTTCTAAGATGAAGTATAATCATTCAAAAATCTTAGTAAAGGTGGTGTTTGATGATTATAGGCACCTCCTCCCTGAGAACCATAGGTATAGTACTACTGAAAAACATATTTTCAATGGGAAAGAAGATACTAGTTTAAAACCACGAAGACTGACACCTCACGTATCGAGGTTGGAATATAATAGAAATTGTCAAGGTACACAATTTATTTATGTATCATATATGTAATGTTTTGAATTTTTATTTTAATCATTGAATTCATTTTACCGTATTTGATAATTATTGTTGTTATTTATTTTATGCTTCATGAAGGCCTCCATCATGAAGGTATTAATAATGGGCTTCCATGAGGAATGAAATGTTATCCCACTCAATTAATGAGGTTTCCCTACTATGAGGAGCTAAAAATAGGTCATTTGTTTGATACAATGCATATCAGGAAGAATGTGACATAAATGTTATGGCGAATCATAGATGGTAGGAGGGATAAAGAAAAAATTGTCATTTGTACTGACATTCAAGAAGCCAATAATGAAATGCAAAGTGTGATCTGATAAAATAGTGATGGAGACTGAAATAACCTTCCATGGTTATTAATAGAGCAACAAAGCAATGATGTAAAATAGGTCATTCAAAGAATTAAATTTCCCACGAGTTTTGCTTCAAACATAAATAATATCTTAATGAATAAAGGTGAATTTGGTGGGGTAAAAACACATGATTGGCATACCTTCATTAAGGTAATAATTTTGGTATACATATTTATATATTGGATTTATACATATTTTAATTTATTTATTTTTGTCTACTTTTGTCGAAACAAATAACGATTCATTTTTTTGTTATAGTATGTTCTCCCGCTATCTCTCCCAAATGACTTTGACAACAACATCAAACAAGTTATATATGATCTTGGCAAATACATGAGGTAAGTAGTTGTGATTTATATTCAAAATTTTCTTTCAATTTGTTGTACTTATTGACATGTTTTTTACTTGTAATTTAATATATGTTATGTTATGTTGAAACATGTTATTTTCTTGTGTCATGATCTCATGTATATGGTTGTCATTGAAAGAAATCCATGCATATGATATAAAGTATTGGAAGAGAGAAATTCCTAGGAAAATGTGTGAAATGCAAAATTATATACCTCCAACATTTTTCAATGCATAAGAACACTACCTCATACACCAAGTTGAGAAGATTGAAATGTGTGGACCTGTACACAAAAGGTCAATGTGGATAGTGGAGAGGCACTTGAAATAATTGAAGGATTTGGTTAGACAAAGAGGACGTCCTGAGGGTTGTATGGTGGAGGGATATATGGTATATCAATCCATGGTGTATATTAGTTAGTATCTTCCTAAATTAGCAGTGCCAGCTATGCATGAAGTGGATCACATTTGGGATGTGAACTCCATCAAAAAACTTGAAGATAAACAACACCTGTTGGGGAAGGGTAGAATGAAAAAAATGAGAGGCAATATATTAATACTTGTGGAGATTATATTAACACATAAGTTTTTGTTTTTTGTGTATATGATCATACTCATTAATATATTAATATCTGTTATTTCATCAATTATTAATATTTACCATGGTTATAACTAATATTTAATATTGGTGAATTATGATTTTTTGATTTAGTTTCTCAAGATTGGGATGCGTTGTATTTATACATTGCAAACAATATTGACTGGATGAATGTATGGATTGAAATATGTAAACAACATCATGGTGGTAGGTTATCATGGAAACAACTGTTTGAATTGGTTAGAGAATATTGTCGTAATGGAGATGCCAATGTTACGAAAAGGGAAATTGATTTAGCATAAGGTTTGAAAGATGGACAGGAAAGCAAATTCACTCATTTTATTCAGTTATTTTATATTATATTGATGTGACTACATGTGTAATGTATTTTTTATATACTTTCCAAGTTATATAAATATGTTAATTTATTAATTGACAATGCATCTTTTACATATTTGGCATATTGTAGTTGAAACACCACAACGCTATGCGATGCAATGGTCATAAATTCCGCATCAAAGAGTTGGATGAAACCAGGAAATTTTTTTATAGTAGGATAACTTCAGTATTCCAGGTAACTAATGTTTCCTCTAGGAGTGACATACATCCCCGAGAATATGAAAATAGATACTATGGGTATTTGAATGATATACTTGAGTGTGACTTTAATTCCTTCAAATTAGTTCTATTTTATGTCAAATGGTATAGGTTACAAATGCATTAATGCGATGAGGAAACAATTGTTATTCAACATGCCAACGGATTTTCAACAATCAAAACAATGGTGTTTGAAGGAGGGCATGATCGCTATGTTTTTCCAAACCAATGTGAACAGGTCTTTTACTCAAATGTTCCAGGTGAGAGGGATTGGTCATTTTTTGTTAGATATGATCCAAGAGGAAGGCCAGTTAAGTTTACCCATGTACAAGAAGAAGATGATATTGAATAAGAATATGATTCGATAGATCATTCAAAGCTGGAAGATCATGCAAGGTTGACAGAAGAAGAAGACAAAGAAGATCACGATCCAGTCGTAGGAGACAATGCAGTTCTTGATGATGATGTTGATGAAAATATGGTTGAAAATGACATTGATGATGATGATGATATCACCAATCCTTTCAACACCATTTCTAAACCAGATGATGATACATATGTCGAGTTAAATGAAGGAGAAGATACAAAATAAGGATGATATAGATGCTGAGTTGGATCAAGTATGTGACTATATATTTTAATTTGTATGAATTATTCTCTTAAAATAATTTTCTTATGTCATGGGTTAATTACATTTTTTCAAGTTTTATGTGACATTTCTATATCGTATGTTACATGTTGTTTAATTATTATGTGAAACCTAAAAATATTCACCAATATACTAGAGTATGTCATGGTAAACTAAAAATATGATTTACAAACACATAATTTCATTTACCTTCATTAATTTTTGTTTTGGTAGTTTCTATACATGAATATTACTATGTTTCTTTCGATTATTTTCTATTTTATAGATTTGGTATTGGGGAATTGAGAGTGATGTGAGGGGGAGGGGAGGGACTGTATGAGATTCCAACTTCATGTGGTTGGCCTTGTTCAATAGAGGATAAATTATTCTTGAAACCAAGAGAATCTCATTCATTTTTATACCATCATGATCGTAGATGTCATCATTGTTGTCATAGTATTTCATCAACGAAGTTTCGATGAACGTGTTTGTCATTTCTATAGAATTCCCATTGAAACTATTTGAAAACATGGGACTTTGGCCCATGAGTTATGTGGCAAGAAGAACATGTGTTTCCAAACTCAAATATGAATCACACACCCACTCTATATATCTGATCTCAACCTCGTTTTGTTTGAACTTTCTCGGATTAATTTCATGCATGGAACTCTCAAAAATATACCCATCGTCATGGTTTTGCTTTTTATTTTCATCACCTATGTTGTACAAAACTAACATCATGACAAGTAGGCCCATGCATTTAGTGGCAAGAAGAAGGAGCTAGAGGGAATTTCATATTTAAATAATTATTTCGTACTAATAGTCTTTAATTTATGGAGAAAACAAGTACTTAGATGAGAGAAAAAAACAAAGACAAGAAATAACTAATGAAACTTGTGAAATTTATATCAACTAGTACTCGTTTATAGACGTTATTACATGTCCCTGTATTACTAGATGTGAGAACATGTGTCTTGAATGAATTTTAAAAGGAACAACGAAAAGACATTGTACTAGGACTAGACATGGGCAACAATGACCTGTGAATGGGGCCAACGTTGGAAATTTTTTAAATTGTTTATGTGTGCATTGAAATTTGACATGCACAGAATATTTGCATGCCTTAATGATATGGGAGGGTTTCTGGACTAAAATTTGACTCACAAACCCACTTTTTTCCATCATCAATTCATCATGTAAACCATAAACCCTATTTTTATTTCAAAGTACACAAATTGGTTGACACAATTTTTAAGTTTGCATCAACCTTTATTCATTTTACTTTCAAGTTCTACATTGTATATACAATTTATGTGTGTCATAGCTGTGATGAAAAATCCCTATTTTTGTTCATTTTTTAATCAACACTATAAAAATATATCCTTGTTGTAACACCCTATTTCCCCTAGTCTGTAAAAATAACTATATTGGCCAAGAACTATGGCAAACTCCAAGATGTGAATGTATGAATTGACGGACCCTGTATAAAAGGGTCGATGAATGTAAATAATGTGTGAATATATGTTGCATGATTGTTGGGAGGGGGATGTGCTGAAAAAAAGACCACGATGGTTGATGAAAGGTGGTGGAAGGCACCTGGAATGGTGGCATTAACTTCCACCGAACCAATACCATATTGGTCTTTACTGGCTCAAAGACCAAAGCTTCTCTCTGGCCTTGGAATGAATTACTCACTAGGATGGTAGGTGGGGAGGCTCCTCATGAGTTAATGAGGGGATGGGGGAGTGAACCACCCATCTGTATAAAATCTCAGACCTGACCACTACGGGGGGAATTCACGCCACACGTGACCTTGCAGGACAAAGAAAGAAAGGAAGTGTGGGAAAGGGGAGCGCACAATAGGAATCGCAAGAGGAGAACCAGAGAAACTCTGGAAAATACAGCGGGTCTTGAGCAGAGGAGAAGGAGAGTAACCTTCATCCTTGACTTCCGACGAGCGAGAAGTAGGAGACTGAGTCTCAGAGCCTCGTGGTCTAGCTCGAGGGTGGCTAGTGGTAAATTCGTTGGGAGTCACTGAGCCTACGGTTGGGTGGAAATGAGAAACCCTCTCAGCAGTTGTGTTACACCTAGTGTTTTCTAATAAGTATTTATGTCCTATATCTTAAATTGAATATTCCTGGAATGCATGCTCATGGTTGTACACTCATAAATGGGTTCTGTATAGAAGTGTTTGCCTGGTGTTTTGATCGAAAATGGTGGATGCATGCTTATATTTGTATGGACATAGTCGGTTCATATATATATATATATATATATATATATATATATATATATATATATATATATATATATATTGAACAAGTTCAGATTCCAAGTTTGTTCTTAGGATATTTTTCCCATTTACTTAACTCATGCGATGTTCTGGTTGGATTTGCCCAAAGGCGCCTCCTTCCAGGAAGGTTCCCTCACCATACAGAGAGGAGTGAGTTCCTTGAAAGGACTACCATTTTAGAAAGACGATGAATTTGTTTCATCCTTGTCACCAAAAGTAGCTTAGCGGGGATACCTCTCGGCATTTCGGCACCCGGGAATCCTAAGAGTCATTTTTCCTTACATTCGCCAGATGTGAAATCCCGATGTGAGAAACCTCGAAATGATAGAGCATGTGTAGATTTTGATATTTTGACGTTTCGGCACCCAGGAATCCTAAGAGTTAGTTTTCCTTGTATTCGGCAGATGCGAAATCCTGATGTGAGAAACCCCGAAATGATAGAGCGTGTGTAGATTTTGATGTTTCGGTGTTTCGGCACCCGGGAATCCTAAGGGTCAGTTTCCTTGTATTCTCCAATTGTGAAATCCTGATAGGAGAAACCCTGACATGGTATAGCGTGGCTAGAATTTGGTGTTTTGGTGTTTCGACACCGAGGAAACTCAAGTGCGAGACCCCCTGACCTCGCATATCGTGAAATCCTGACTTGTGAAACCCCAAAATGAACTTAGTGTTATATATATACATATATTGGTGTTTTGGCATTTGGGCACTCGGGAAACTCAAGTGAGAGACCTCTTGACCTCACGCATCGTGAAATCCTGACTCACGAAACCCCAAAATGAACTTAGCGTTATATATATATATATCGGCGTTTCAGAGTTTCGGCTCTTGATAACTCAAGTGTGAGACCTCTTGACCTCGCACATTGTGAAATCCCGACTCGTGAAACCCCGAAATGAACTTAGCGTTATATATATACATATATCGGTGTTTCAGAGTTTTGGCTCCTGGAAACTCAAGTGCGAGACCTCTTGTCCTCACATATCGTGAAATTTCGACTCACGAAATCCTGAAATGAACTTAGCGTTATATATATATATATATATATATATCAGCGTTTCAGAGTTTCGACTCTTGGTAACTCAAGTGCGAGACCTCTTGTCCTTATATATCGCAAAATCCTGGTACGCGAAGTCCTGGTAGGTGAAATCCCGAAGAGGCTTACTGTGAATAGGATTTCGGGTTTTGGGCTTTGAAGAGTCGAAGAACTCGACTCCCTTGCATTTCAAACTCCCAGTTTCCGAAGTCCCGAAATGTGAAAGGCGCCTCTTGGCTTAGCTCAGGGTCACAACCGATGGACACATGGAAGTGACTCCCACACCTGGTGCGTGAATTATGCACGACGGATTTTCAGCGAAAGAACTAGTGAATTGGTTTGGTGAAGGTCCTGATTGGAAGACCTAGCCTATGCTATAACCTTGTAGGAATTCAGAAACTCTATCCCTCGATAATGAAGGAGAAAGAAAAAGGCGAAAAATATTAGTTCCCATAGTGGGTGTGTTACAAATTAGTATTAGAGCATGGTTACAACACTTGGCCTACTTGGGCTCATGAACGGGTTGTGCAGAGACTCCATTCGGAGTACTGTTAAAAAGGAGTAACTCTTTATCTTGACCCCCCTCAATTAAAAGTCGAAGTTAAGAATGAAAAACCCCTATTGTGTGTATGCATGTGAAAAATATGAATATTGCGTGGGCTATGGATGTATATAAATATTGGCTAACAACAAGCATTTTTCTTTGCACACAAGTGGATGATCAACCGCGGGAAATTACAGACGTATAGAATGGTGACTCAAAATGAAGTGGGGGAGGGCTCCCACAATAGAGACGAAGAGTCTGACGAAAGGAGGGTGGTAGAGACCCCTCCAGATCTAGCTGAGACTGTGAGGATCCTCATGGTTGAATTATATAGATGCAAGGATGACAACGAGAGGATCCTCATGGTTGACTATCAGAACAGGATTGAATTTGACGAACCAAATACCCTAGAAGATACTATCCGAAAGGTAAAATATTGTTATGAACAGCTTGGGCATCGGACAGGGCCCCGCCAAGGCTGGAAGCAGAATAATATTTTGGAATTCCAGAAAAAGGGGTTTAAATCCCCAAGATTTAAGGACTATAAAAAGAACTCAAGGATGAGCTTCCCAGCCCGAAGTGTACACCAACAGAACTTTCCCTCCTTGAGTGGAAATAAACTCTCTGGATCTGCCCCAGTAAAGACTAATAACCCAAAGAGAGAACCTTTGAAATGTTGGGGTTGTGGAGAAGAACATCTACTGAGGGACTGCCCGCACCATTAACAGAACAACCGGAGAATTTACAATGTTCAATAAGCTACCACCATCAATGACATGGCCAGGAGCATGCCACAAATTTATGCAGCCTTGGATAATAACCAAGCCTCGATGGTGGAAATCAAAGGTATGGTCACCAACCATCTAGTGTTTATTTTGATTGACCCTGGTTCAAATTTGAGTTATATAGCCCCTAAGGCTGTTGATAAATGTAAACTATAGCCATGTAAAAATGTCAAGCCACGGTTGGTATAGTTATCCACTGGCACCAAAAGAAGGGTAGTGGAGGTCATACTAGCCTGCCAATTCATTATGGGCGAATTCCCCACCCAAGCAACCCTTAACATATTACCCCTAGGATCGTATGATCTGTTGATTGGTATGGACTGGCTAGCACCCCATAAAGACAAACTGGATTGTTACCATAAAACCTTGGAATGTGTAAGTGAAGAAGGAAGGAGAATAACCCTTCAAGGGATCCAAAAAGTTGTCTCTGTGAGACAAATATCACCTCTTCAAATGAGAAAGTATTGCATAAAAGGATGTCCACTATATGTAATACAGGTGTTGAAAACAATTGAAGGTGACAAACCAAGCCTCAAAGACCACCCCACACTAAGAGAATACAAAGATGTGTTTCTAAAAGAGGTACTGGGTCTACCTCTAAGAAGGGACATCGACTTCTCAATAGAACTTGCACCAGGAGCGGTGCTAGTGTCCAGGACACCCTACAGGATGAGCACACCTGAGCTAGTTGAGCTTAAATTACAACTAAAAGAAATGATGGACAGAGGCTATATTCGGCCCAGTGTGTCTCCGTGGGGAGCACCAGTCCTTTTTGTGAAAAAGAAAGATGGTACCCTCCAACTGTGTATAGATTATAGACAACTCAATAAGGTAACCATAAATAACAAGTACCCCTTACCCAGGATCAATGAATTGTTCAATCAATTGGGAGGTGCCTCTATATTCTTGAAGATTGACTTAAGATCTGGATACCATCAAGTCTGAATCAAGGGTGAATACATCCACAAAACTACCTTCAGGATGAGATATGGTCACTACGAGTTTGTGGTAGTACCATTCGGATTGGCCAATGCCCCTGCCACCTTTATGTGCTTGATGAACAATGTGCTCAGCCAATTTCTAGACAAATTTGTGCTGGTTTTTATTGACGACATATTAATTTACTCCAAGAATAGAGAGGAACATGAGGACCACCTTAGGCTTGTTCTTCAAGTGCTAAGAGAACATCATCTCTTTGCCAAATTTAGCAAGTGTGACTTTTTCCAGAAGCAAATACATTACTTGGGCCATGTCCTATCTAAAGAAAGGATAGCGGTAGACCCTGATAAGATCAGGTCTATCATGGAATGGCCTACCCCGAAGGACGTTTCATATATCATATCCTTTATGGGCTTGGAAGGATACTATAGGAGATTTATAAAAGGATTCTCCAAGATTGGGTGTCCAATCACTACCCTCCAGAAGAAGGGGACAAAATTCACGTGGACACAAAAATGTGAAGAAATATTTCAAATCCTGAAACATCTACTGACCCACGCACCCATGCTGAAGATCGTCAATCTCAAAGTTAACTTCCTCGTGTGCACAGATGCCTACAAGGAAGGGATTGGAGGAGTCCTTATGCAAGGAGGAAGTGTGGTCTGCTATGAATCCCGAAATTTGAATGAGCATGAAGTCAACTATGTGACCCATGATCTAGAGTTGGCCGCCATAGTGCATGCCATAAAAATGTGGAGGCATTACCTCTTGGGAAGGAAATTTGTACTTATGACAGATCACTATTGATTACGATATCTGTTTGACCTACCAAAGCTCAATGCCAGACAAGCTAGGTGGATGGCCCTCCTCAGCGAGTTTGATTTTGAAATCAAACATATTAAGGGAAAGGAAAATAGGGTGGCCGATGCCCTTAGCAGAAGCATGAAAACAATTCACCTGGCAACGGTAAGCACGTGTGAGACGAATGTCAAGGAAAGAGTCAATAATTCACAAGAGACAGACACATTCTTCTAGATCGTTAACTTGTACCTGCAGCAAGAACCCATAGGGATAACGTATGGAGACTACCAAATGATGGAAGGAGGTCTGATCACTTAGAAAAATAGATTGTATATCCCATATTGTGACGACTTGAAGAGGTTCATAATGGATGAATTGCACAAAAGACCCTATACTGGTCATCCAGGATACCAGAAGATGATCATGACCACCAGGAAACAATTCTATTGGCCTGGATTGAAGAAAGACATAGCTGAGTACTTAGCCAAATGCATAGAATGCCAACAGGTTAAAGAAGAACACCGACACCCAGCAGGATTATTACAACCTCTACCAATTCCGAAATGGAAATGGGGAACCATCTCCATGGATTTCATCACCGGATTACCAATCTTGACCAAACATAATGACACCATAATGGTAGTGGTGGATAAATTGAACAAGTCCGCTCATTTTATCCCCATCAAGTCGACTTGTAAGGCAATAGACATCGCCAACATATTCATGAAGGAGATATTCAGACTGCATGGTATGCCGAAAGAGGTCGTGTCTGACAGAGACACGAAATTTACTTCCAACTTTTGGAAATCCCTGATGGCTGATTTGGAGACCAAGTTACTATTTAGCATAGCCTATCACCCTCAAACTGATGGACAGACGGAAAGAGTGAAACAAATATTAGAAGGCATGCTAAGGATACATGTAATGCATCAACCCAAAAAGTGGGAAGACTACCTGCCACTGGTGGAATTCACCTACAACAACAACTACCAAGAATCCTTGAAGATGAGTCCTTTCAAAGTCCTCTATGGTAGGCCGTGCAAAATTCCAGTCAGTTGGAGTAACCCTGTAAATAGAGTTCCTATTGGACCCAACATGTTGAAAGAAATGGAACAACAAGTGATTCAGATAAAACAAAATCTAAAGATCGCTCAGAACCGACAGAAAAGTTACGCCGACCAAAAGAGAACTCTAAGAGAGTTGAAGGTGGGAGACCACGTATACCTCAGAATTAGGCCCAGGAAGAGTTCCCTGAATATGGGAGCATGTGAAAATTTGGCACCTCAATATTGTGGACCCTTTGAAGTTCTATATAGAATGGGACTTGTAGCCTATAGGCTAGCACTTCCTCCCACAGTAAAAGCACATAAAGTTTTCCATGTTTCATTATTGAAGAAATATATACATGATTCTAATCATATAATTGACTGGTCTGTGATCCAGGTGGAATCGGAGGGAGAATTCTTACCAGAACTGCAATGCATACTGGACAGGAAGGAAACCCCACTCAAGAACCGAACCATTGCATAGATCAAGGTGCAGTGGAAACATTTTGGCCCAGATGAGGCTACATGGGAAATGGAAGATCCCATGAAACAGGCATATCCGATTTTGTTTACTTCTGTACTTACATGTTCTATTGATAGATAGAACATCGAGGATGATGTTCCTTTAAGGGGGAGGGAATTGTAACACCCAGTTTCCCCCAGTCTGTAAAAATAACTGTATTGGCCAAGAACTACAGCAAGCTCCAAGATGTGAATGTGTGAATTGATGGACCCTGTATAAAAGGGTCGATGAATGTAAATAATGTGTGAATATATGTTGCATGACTGCTAGGAGGGGGATGTGCTGAAAAAGAGACCACGATGGATGATAAAAGGTGGTGGAAGGCACCTGGAATGGTGGAATTAACTTCCACCGAACCAATACCGTATTGGTCTTTACTGGCTCAAAGACCAAAGCTGCTCTCTGGCCCTGGAATGAATTACTCGCCAGGATGGTAGGTGGGGAGGCTCCTCATGAGTTAATGAGGGGATGGGGGGGTGAACCGCCCATCTGTAGAAACTCTCAGACCTAACCACTGCGAGGGAATTCGCGCCACACACAACCTTGCAAGACAAAGCAAGAAAGGAAGTGTGGCAAAGGGGAGCGCACAACAGGAATCGTAGAAGGAGAACCAGAGAAACTCTAGAAAATACAGCGAGTCTTGAGCATAGGAGAAGGAGAGTAACCTTCGTCCTTGACTTCCAACGAGCAGGAAGTAGGAGACTAGGTCTTAGAGCCTCGTGGTCTAGCTCGGGGGCAGCTAGTGGTAAATCTGTTGGGAGTCACTGAGCCTACGGTTGGGTGGAAACGAGCACCCCTCTCAGCAGTTGCATTACACCTATTGTTTTCTGATAAGTATTTATTTCCTATATCTTAAATTGAATATTCTTGGAATGCATGCTCATGGTTGTACACTCATAAATGGGTTATGTATAGAAGTGTTTGCCTGGTGTTTTGATCGAAAATGGTGGATGCATGCTTATATTTGTATGGACATAGTTGGTTCATATATATATATATATATTGAACAAGTTCAGATTCCAAGTCTATTCTCGGGAGATTTATCCCATTTACTTAACTCACACGATGCCCTGGTTGGATTTCCCTGAAGGCACCTCCTTCCGAGAAGGTTTCCTCACCATACAGAGAGGAGGGAGTTCCTTGAAAGGACTACCATTTTAGAAAGACCATGAATTTGTTTCATCCCTGTCACCGAAAGTAGCTTAGCGGGGATACCTCTCGGCGTTTCGGCGTTTCGGCACCCGGGAATCCTAAGAGTCAGTTTTCCTTGCATTCTCCAAATGAGAAATTCCGATGTGAGAAACTCTGAAATGATAGAGCGTGTGTAGATTTTTATGTTTCGGCGTTTCGACACCCGAGAATCCTAAGAGTCAAATTTCCTTGTATTCGCCAGATGTGAAATCCCGATGTGATAAACCCCGAAATGATAGAGCGTGTGTAGATTTTGATGTTTCATCGTTTCGACACCTAGGAATCCTAAGGGTCAGTTCCCTTGTATTTGTCAGTTGCGAAATCCCAATAGGAGAAACCCCAACATGGTGTAGCATGGCTAGAATTTGGTGTTTCGGTGTTTCGGCACCCAGGAAACTCAAGTGCGAGACCCCTTGACCTCGCATATCACAAAATCCCGACTTGCAAAACCCCGAAATGAACTTAGCATTATATATATACATATATTGGTGTTTTGGCGTTTCGTCACATGGGAAACTCAAGTGCGAGGCCTCTTGACCTCGCACATCGCGAAATCCTGACTCATGAAACCCCGAAATGAACTTAGCGTTATATATATATATATATATATCGACATTTCGGAGTTTCGGCCCCTGGTAACTCAAGTGCGAGACCTCTTGACCTCGCACATCGCAAAATCCCGACTCGCGAAACCCCAAAATGAACTTAGCATTATATATCTACATATATCGGTGTTTCAGAGTTTCAACTCCTGGAAACTCAAGTGCAAGACCTCTTGTCCTCTCATATTGTGAAATCCCGACTCGCGAAACCCCGAAATGAACTTAGCGTTATATATATATATATATATATATATATCGGCGTTTTGGAGTTTTGGCTCATGGTAACTCAAGTGCGAGATCTCTTGTCCTCGCATATCGCATAATCCCGATACGGGAAGTCCTGGTAGGTGTAATACCGAAGAGGCTTACTGTGAATAGGATTTCGGGTTTCGGGGTTTGAAGAGTCGAAGAACTCGACTCCCCTGCATTTTGAACTCCCGGTTTCCGAAGTCTCGAAATGCGAAAGGTGCCTCTTGGCTTAGCTCGGGGTCACAACCGATGGACACATGGAAGTGAATCCCACACCTGGTGCGTGAATTGTGCACGACGGATTTTCAACGAAAGAACCAATGAATTGGTTTGGTGAAGGTCCCAATTGGAAGACCTAGCCTATGCTAGAACCTTGTAGGAATTCAGAAACTCTATCCCTCGATAATGAAGGAGAAAGAAAAAGGTGAAAAATATTAGTTTCCGTAGTGGGTGTGTTACACTTGTAGTAATAGATGCGGGAACATGTGTGTTGAATGAAGTTTTAAAGGAACAATGAAAAGACATTGTACTAGGACTAGACATGTGCAACAATGACCTGTGAATGGGGCCAACGTTGAAATTTTTTCAAATTGTTTCTGTATGCACTGAAATTTGACATGGATCAACTATTCACATGCCTTAATGATATGTGAGGGTTTCTAGACTCAAATTTGACTCACACACCCACTTGTTTCCATCATCTATTCATCATGTAAACCATAAACCCTATTTTTATTTCAAAGTACACAAATTGGTTGACACAAGTTTTAAGTTTGCATCAACCTTTATTCATTTTTCTTTCAAGTTCTACATTGTATATACAATGTATGTGCGTCATAGTTGTACTTAAATGAGAGAAAAAAACAAAGACAAGAAATAATTGATGAATCTTTTTGAAATTGATATCAACTAGTACCTGTTTTTTGACGTTATTACATGTCCTTGCAATACTATATGAGAGAACGTGTGTGTTGAATGAATTTTAAAAGGAACAACGAAAATACATTGTACTAAAACTAGACATGGGTAACAATGACCTTTTAATGGGGCCAACATTGAAATTGTTTCAAACTATTTCTATATGCACTGCGATTTGACATGGATAGACTATTTGCATGCCTTAACAATATGGGAGGTTTTCTGGACTCAAATTTGACTCACACACCCACTTGTTTCCATCATAAATTCATCATGTAAACCATAAAATCTATTTTTCTTCCAAAGTACACAAATTGGTTGACACAAGTTTTAAGTTTGCATCAACCTTTTTTCATTTTTCTTTCAGGTTCTACATTGTATATACAATGTATGCATGTCATAGTTGTGATGAAAAAACCCTCTTTTTGTTCATTGTTTAATCAACACCATAAAATTATGTATGTCGAGATGGTGTTGTATCAATGTCGTTAAGTATTGCATGAGGAATCCCTTCAAGAGGGGTTTGTGGGCCTATTAAACAAGGTAACACACTCCAAGAGGGTGACTAGGCCTACCTAGTCATATAAAAAATATACTAAAGAGGGTGCTTAGATAGAAATGACCACATGTGAAGATTGTCATGTTTCCAACACCACCCCCAATGTTAGGATGGTGACATAAAATTTTCTAAAGTACAAGGGTGGGCATACCCACCTCAATAGAGATACAACGATAGTGGAAAATATAAGGGAGAGTGGGTATGAGATGACCCAACTCAAATAAAAACATGGATGGGTATATGAAGACCCAACCATCATCATAGAATTGCTCAATCCTAGAGGAAATTCCACCATTGAATTTCTTATCATGAGGAGACACATGATACTAATATGGCTATCTGATAAGAAAGTGTTGAAAAGAGGTGTAAGTACATGAGAGAAGTGAATGGGCACCCCCAACTCAATGTAAATTCAATGATAGTTGGAAGAAATCATAGTGGCTTTGTGATGATCCAACTCAATACAAAAGTGGACCTAACAACTTGAAATAATGTTTCAACCAAACTACTCATCCACAAGAGAAAATTGTCATTGACTTTCTCATCCAATGGAGGAAGGAAATAAGACATATCCTTGTGATATTGTGCACCCACTAGAAGAGTAGTACTATTAAATTTCTCATTTGGTGAAGGAGTTCTAGAAGAAATAACCTTAATAGAAATGGAGAATATATTCATTGATATGCTAAACTGTTGGAAAACACTGTCACTGACTTTCTCATCCAATGAAGGAGGCTGAGAAGACATATCGTTTCCATACTATGTATTACTGGGAAAATGGTATTACTGAATTGTACATTTCAATCAGTGACTAAAGAGACAACCTGTATAGGAATGATGAATGCAATGATTGATTGACTCATTGGTTAGAAACAACTGATATCACTTTCCCCCTTGTAATCTTAGATGTAGGCCATTTGAAGATAGAACCTCCCTAAAAAACCATATTACCAAAACCAATATGGTTCCACAATGGGTAAAAGGGGTCTTCGATGGAGATTTGAAAGGAGCCATTAAATTTTGTTGTATATAAGATGTCCTATAAGGAAAAATATCACCACAAAATCAAACTAACCCACTAAAATATGTTGATAATCCTTTGTTGAATCATTAGTAAAGTTGAGAATCCTTTGTTGAATCATTAGCAATATGAAACATAAAAGTATTAATCCCTGGAATATGAAGAAATATCCAAATAAGGTGGAGTTAATACCAAGAGTATCATCCTCTAAATTTGGTACAACCTGATTTGGAAAATCTCTATGAGAACCTCAAGAGAACTAGCTAAGCACAAGGAGAAAAATGCCAAGCATAAAAAAGGTTGAATAAAATATAAGATGAAGTTCATACCCACTTTGGTACTATGTTGAGGTAATAAGAGAGTGTGAAGGATCAAATGGAGTCACCAACAAAACCTAAATTGATATGAACCATAAGAGAAGAGAAGATGGACCACAAATAAGAGAAACACAAGAAATGATGTTTGTGGGATAAGTAATCAATCACTATGATCAATATGATAAGATGATACAAATGACAACTTGGGTGGTGTATTTATACACAACTAAATTGAGGTGTCCCTTCAAGAGGGGGTTATGGGCCCCCAAAACAAGGGTACACATCCAAAGAGAGTGACTAGGCTGATCTAGTCAAATATATAAAACACATGCTTAGCAATAAATGACTACATGTGAATATTACCATCACTCCAACAACTTGAACCTTGTCATTTACAAAAATAAATTGTTGCATTGTTTCACTTGTAGTTAATTTTTTGCACCCTTGCAGTACCCGCACCTAAAAAGAGACCACCAATATTGTTACTAAATGGTCAAGAGACCATGAATAATTTCATTAAATGATTAAGATACCATGAAGACTATTTCATTAAATGATGAAGAATCTATTTTTTTCTTCGTTTCTTAGGGATACTATTTCCTACACCATTCAATTATTTTGCAAACATCCCTTTGGTTAATGACATGACATAAGGGAGGGTTGGGCCTCATTATAAGGTTGGTGGTTGTGAAATTGAAATTATCAAATAAACTAATTATAAAAAAGGGTTCAATGTCAAGTTTGGAAACCCTAATTCTAAAACACAAGATTGATGGCCCACCATAGTTTACCTATTTTATTACCACTTTTTATACTTTTTACCACTTTTATACTTAGATTCCAATGATAGATCTAGGTTGGTGGTGTTTGGATGGAAAAAATATTTACAATTAATAAACCCATCTTTGATTCCTGGAGATATATTAATTGAATTATAGTAACATTCTCCAAAGATATGGAACACCTTTTGTTTGGTAAACATATATGGTCCATATGTATATAGGGAAGTTTTTGGGAGTGATATCTTTGGTAATGATTTCCTAAATAAAGAAGATGTAATTTTTGTAGAGGATTTGAATTTTTTCTATAGAAGAGTTGAAGTGTAGAGGGAGGAAAGAAGGATGCATAATATTATAGAATATTTCCTACATAAGATTGAAGAATTTGGTCTTTGCAGTGTGGAACCTGTCAGAGTTATGCCCAGTTATGCCCACATGGAGGAATTTCAAAGTCTGAGAAGAGAGAATTTCTAAAATACTTGATAGGTTTCTAATCTGTTAGGAGTTTATGACTAGATAAAATAGAGTTAGTGCATGGGTTGCTACTAGGGGGATCAAATCAATTACAAATTATGCTTTAGATAGAAAAAGATGATGAAAAACTAGCAAGGCCCTTCAAATTTAATTCATTTTGGTTATCAAAATAAATATTTTATAAAGTTGGTCAACAAACAAGGGAAGCATTTCAACCCTATCAATTTGGGATTTACGATGCTTTATTTCACTGGAAACCTTAAAAATATTTAAATCTTAGTAGTATTTGAAATGAGTTTAATAAATAATAGCCCAACTATATGAACACAATAGTTTTGGTGTATTCTCTAAATAAGAAAAGGATAAGATAAAGGATATTGAGAGTAACAAAAGGAAAATGATGGAATGGGAAGAATATAAATAGAGGATGAAAAGTAGATCCATATGTTTGGCTTAAGGACATGAAAATACATTTAATTATTTTCAAATTACACATAGTAGAGGAAGAATATGAACAAAATATAGGAGATAGAAAGAGAATATGGAATAAGGGTGGTGAGTTTTCATGAGAATTTTTATTTGGGGGCATCTTATTTCAAAAGGGTGTACTAGGAACACGACAGTGTAAACATTGTTGACATAATTAATCTTGCCTATTTTTTTCCAAGGTTTATTGAAGATGAAACAAATGAAGAGTTGATTGTTGTGATATCAAAAGAGGAACTGAAGGCTATATTGGATTCCTTCTAAAAGGGTAATATCATTGGCCCAAATGGATGGACCACTGAATTTTATGTGGATTTTTATGTCATTCTATTAGAGGACAATTTGCTCAAAATTGTAGAAGAATTTGAAAATCTTGGTTAGGTTTTGGGTGGAAAAATATATACCTTCATTACATTGGTCCCAAATAAATACTTTACTTAATATTTTGAGGAGATTAAACCCATTTCACGATGCTACTTAATCTACAACATAATTTCATTTGTATTTCTAGGAGGTTGAAAAATGTATTTTCTAATTTTGTTAGAAGTGATTAGTTTGGTTTTGTTAGTAATAGACAACTTCATGATGTAATTGGAATACTACAAAGGGATTACATAAAATCAAATTTAAGAATCTAAGTGCTATGGTTGTCAAGATTAAATTATCCAAATCATATGAGGATGGTATCTAGTTGTATATGAGACTAGTTCTAACTCATATTGGTATATGTCCTACTATGGTTTGTTGGATTGGCGGATGCCTCTCTTCAATTTATTTTCTAGTACTGATAAATTGTTATGCTTCCAGTTTCTTGAAACCAATAAGACATCTAAAGTAGGTTCAACCCTTATCCCCTCTCCTTTTTTAAGTTGTGGATAAAAGACTAAATAGAGCATTGAATTCATACCAAAGTAGTGGCATCATAAAATGCATCAAATTTGGGAGATCTTTATCTCTATCCCATTTGTCATTTATGGATGATGTGTTGTTGTTTGGAAATGGGTCTCCTAGAGAGGTGAAATACAAGGAGATTTTAGACTTATATTGTACAACATGTATGAAATTACATTCTCTAAAATCTTCCATTTATTTTAATGGGCTTACTCGGGGTTGGGAAAGGGATATTATAATTATTTTACCATATAATAGCATTGATTTTAATAAGGGTTTGAAACAACTAGGATTTGTATTGAAACATAACAATTATGGCTTTATACATTGGATCTAGTTATATCATAAAGCTAAGAAGAGAATAACTATAAGGTGTAAAATATGGATTGCAAGAGGGGGAAGGGCAACCTTAGTCAAATTAGTTCTTGAAGCCATGGCTATGTCTTTTCATTCTATGCCCTAAATTTGATTTGGTATACTAGAGAATATTAGGAAAAAATTGTTTTAAGTTTTTATGGATAGGAAGAATAGAGAAGGGTACTACTTTATTCAAAAGGAAAAATATTGCTAGACCAAACACTACTAAGCATTTGGGTCTAAAAAAAATTTACAATTGGTAAATCTATAACAACTAAGAGTTCATAGATAATTCTATGAAGTTTTACGACAAAAGGTAATTCTATAAAAACATTTAGATCCACTAACTTTTGAGGAATGGATCAATTCACCTATAAAATCTATCTCAAATGTTTTTATAATCTAGAAATATTCAGTTTTTTTTTCTTGCATTATCCTTGAAGGTTGGAAATGGTGTGAAGGTAGGGGTGGATTTTAATCTATGGGTGGATTGTAATAGTAATTTCAATATTCTTCAACCTGTGTTGCCCTTGTTATCAACATAAGGTATATTCTCCATGGATAATGCAATCGAATCTTTCAATACCTTTCTATGGAATTAAGGGTGGAAAAGGGTTGAGTATTGGGCCTATAAGGTATTGATGCTACCAATTAGAATTCCATTTTTCAAATAAGGTATGGTCTAAAAATATGTCCTCTAATCATTACTCAACAAGATTATGCTTTAGGGATATGTTCAACGAGGATGAAGATGGATGCGTTGGATGATGGTGAAAGACAATTTGGAAGGAAAAATATCTAGAAAATAATAATATTTATGTGGTTTGCTTTGGCTAACAAAGTCCTTACCTAGGATGTATTACAAAATATATTTTGACAAGGACTAGGTATATGCATACAATGTAAAAATGAAGGGAAATATATTTATCACTTGCTAATGGAGTATCCTTCCACTAAATAGGTTTGGTATACTTAACTTCCCTTATCTAGAGGGAAGGGGTTGTGGTAGAGTTCTTCAGTTTTAAATAGTGTGAAAATCTATTATGAGGGGCCATTACATAGGGCACATTAGGCTTGCAATAATTGTATAACTTGTGACATATATAATGATTAAATTTTATAATTCCTAATCCCTAATGTTTGTATCCCTTAAACCCTCTAATATTTGACCATTATAATACCTATCCTCTAATCCTTATAACATGTAACCCCCAACCCTTGTAAAAACTACAAGCCCTAATTCTTAAAATTCTTAAAACCTTTAACCTTAAAACTAATAACTCTTATCATTCTTATGATGTCTATAGACTCATGCCCATTAACACTTATAAACAATATCCCCTATAAATACTAACCCATATAACCTATATAAATTATAATCATTAAAAGATAATTTATATATCTTGATAACCCTTGATTCTTATAACATTTATCACATGAAACTCTTATCCCTTATAACCTCTAAATTCCTCTAAAGCATTATAATTTTTATCCCATATAGCTCATATCACCACTAACTTGTATAATCACTAATTAAATATTATAACCTCAAACCCCTATAATTGTACAAATCCTAACACCTACAAAAATTATATACCTTTATCCCTATTATCCCTAACATCCCCAACCCCTATAACCCTAAATATTTAACCTATGACCCATATAAATATTAACTTATAACTTATATAACCCACAAAACTAACATAAACTCCAACCCCTAATCATTATACCTTATAAATCTTATAACCCCTAACCTCTAATAAGTATAATTCCTAATTCCTAACTCCTACCCAACCCCTAAAATGTATAACATGTAACCCTCATAAACTCTAGATTCTAACTCTCAAACCCTTATAATTGTATAACTCCTAAAACTTATAATGATGCTTGAATTTAATGCCTAATCCCTAATTCTTGTAACCCTTGACCCCTATAACATTAAACCCTTATAAAACCTAATACCTAACCCCTAACCCTTGTAAAAACTATAACCTCAAATCATTAAAATTATTAAAGTACACTATAACCTTTAAACCACTACCTCTTATGTATAAAATTTATGTTATAACATATATCACATGTATGATATAACATACATGTAACATATATGTGACATATGTTATAACATATATAACATATATGATATATTATAACTATACACAACAAAACAAAAGTGACAACATGTGAGATCAAGTGATTATGAGATTGAGTGGAGGGAAATAGTTGAACCTGTGCACGATACCGTCAAGGGTCATCTATGAAATTGATCAGGCAACACCGAGAATAAGGGTGAGGGAAAGGATGGTGAGTACCTATGCACACTTGAATTCAAATTGGACATAAACTTGAATTATCCTTTATCCTACATTTGCTTTTGTGTGAAGTGATGTTTTCCTACTGATCTGAATGTCTAGCTCGAGGCCAATGTAAACATTTGTAACCCTAGGAACTAGAAAAACGTGCACAATTATTATCAGCAAATGCAAAGCTCTTTAACTGGAGAAACCCTCCAGGGGAATAAAACTCTAGAGAAACCCCTTTTAAAAACCCATTTCAAAACCCCCTTTGAAACTTCTCTCAATGTTCATCGGTTCACCAAACCAAGTCATCTTGGCCCTGAATTGATCCTACACTTCCACACCTGCATCAACTCTTACACTTCATTTGCATCCCTATTTGCACCTAGTTCTCTTGCACATATACTCTTAGTACCTAGGTGTCGAATTTGGGAATACTCTTACGCCAATGTTAGAGTAAAACATAGGCATGCATTATTTCGTTTCTTGTGCTTCCACTAGTTCCTTTTGTGTCACAACCACAACCAAGCCATGCACCCACCACATTGACACCAAAACTCTAGCGAGCACCTATGACACAACGAAATAGTGCCAGGCCTATCATTGGAAAACAATATTATAAATATAGTGTCTTATATATATATTGAATAAACAACTCAAGGATGAATGCCTCATCAAGTTCAATCTAATTCTAAGTCTTCTAAATTTGATGTGCAACTACTTGTTTTTGAATAAGATGGGATCTTTGATATTTTCCTTAAAATGGATTTTGTAATTTTTAAAATAATGTATTTTTCATCACCAAATTATGTAAGTGAATTTTTACCACTAGGAGAAATATGTCTCACTTGTGCATTACATAATCAAATTCTTGACCTTTCTTATATTAAAGAGTACATAAGAGACCCATCCAAGAAAAATGTGGATGAATTAATAGGGAATTGGGACCTCTTCAACCCCAATAAAAAGTGAAGGAAATATAAATGGAATAACCAAAGACTATAGTCTGGGAACATTTCAAAGAAGCTAGACAACTTACTTATTCAAAGTTATTTCCTCTTGGACATACATTATCTTATCCACATCCTCACAAACCTATTTCCCTCTATATACAAGTAAAGAGGTTTACAAGTTGATTCGTTTCAATTTTAATCCTTTCTAGATGTAGAATTAGTGAGCTTAGGAAATCATTCAATAAGTATGGAAAACTCCAATTCATTTTTTTTATTCATTTCCTTCACCAATTGTAACTGTAGTTAGATACAAGAAATAAAAGACACTTCTTTATCATAGTGATATGGAAAGAAAAACCATCACAAATACAATGAATGGATGTACCTGGGAAGAGAAGATGCCAACAAAAAATGGATTTGGTTGGAGGTCTGTGATGTTCTCTTGGGCCAACCATATATGTGGAAGAGCCATGTTGTTTATGAGTCTCAACATCGTAGTTTCATTGTTACTCTGGGGGGTCATCTCTATAGAATACCATAGGTAGTTCCAACTACTATCCCACCTAAACAATGTCACAATCTATTCCAATATGAAGAGAAGGACATTGCAACCACTGAAGCCTCGATCTAGGCACCTTCTATCCAATAAAAGAAAATAAACAAGATTGCAGAAAAGATTCCTACTGCACAGAGTCATCTCACATAGCCCGACCTGTTAAAAAGTCCCAACCCTCGCAGAAACAGGGGTACCATCATTAGATTGGTAACTGAAAGTTCTTAACCAAACCTTTCATAAAAATAAATAAACAATAATAACCCTTTAAGAACTTAACAATCTGAGTGCTAAAAAGTTTGCACAGTATACGCATGATGAATAGAGACGTTCTATTACTCTCTGGTTGCCACTTCAATATTCCATATATGTTGAAGGGAAATGCATTAACCAAGTTCAAACCACAGACACAGGAACCAAGAACTTTCAATACATTTCTTGAATCAAGTCCAGACTATTTTACACACAGCGGCATCATATGACTATTATGGTGGGTCCTTACAAATAAGAATGAATCTCATCCCTTAATAAAATCAGTAATAAAAATGTCAACTGGACTGACTTGATCTATCTCTAGGTCTAGATTACATATTCTAGAATCAGGAACCAATGATTTGGTTTTTTGAAAGAAATTACAGAACTGTAACATTCTACGAAAAAAACATTATTGTAAACATCCAACAGGAATGAAAAATCGTAAAACTCTAATGAAAGAGAATACCCACTCCCAAACAAGATGCAGCCACTTCTGAAGGAATCCAGATTTACCCTTTGGAATACATATTAATAGAGTCCCACGACATTTCAAACAACTATCGAAATTACAGGAAGGTATCGAAGCTTCAAAGTCACAGAAGAACAAGCTAGGGTTAGGACTTCTACCAAATAGAATGGAAATTTCAAACACATAGTATGAGATTCTGAAATACAGACTAACAAAACACCCATGACTTTCCAGATAGTTAACGGATTTATGGAAGAGTATCAAATCCTCAAGTTCGCAGAAGGATTTCAAGCTAGGGTAGGAACCGTCATCGAAGTGGAATGGAGATTTAAACACTCAAAGTTGTATCACTGTGTGTAAGGTAATGGAGGACCAATAAAGGAATAACAGGGGATGACGACAAAACTTAATTTAAAATACACTTAACAATCCTTACAAAACTCTAATGCGGGACCGAGGAAGTCGAAAAATGAGAATTAAATTACGGTGATTGTTGCATGCTACGTAAACCAAAATCACAGAGAGTTCAAAGTAACATGAACAAGAGTTACTTTACCTAGTTTAGGGTAACATTCATCTGATAATCACCCCATTCTTTTTCTATTGCACATGATGAACCCAATTCCATGATTTAGGACATGTACACCAAGACGCGTTTCGCAGAGGGACAGAGCTGAAGGAAAAGAAACAATGACCTAGAGAGCGTCTTGAAACTGAGTAATAGCAAGGGTTATGAATCCTGTACTCTACCATGTGATAGAAGGGAGGTGGCATGCATTTCCTTGGACACGATGGTCGGACGACATGTCTCGGGAAGTACCCTTCGCTAGTTTCCATTAATGGACTAGACAGAGGTTTCAATTCAAGTCTGACACAACTTATTTCGAATTCAAAACATGTTATTACGAGTGAGGACAACTCCTTTAGGGAACAATATACATGATTATCAAGTCTAGTTTCTCGTTCAGTTAAGGTGTGACTAACAGTTCTTTATCGTTAAAAAAATTCGGAAGACAAATTGTGTTAATAATGATTGGGAGTTTAATCACAACCAGTGCTCACAAGGCCTATTGTTTGGTCAGTTAAAAATAACGTAAAATCACAATTATGTTAAGGCTTGTAACATTATCGTTAAAGGTACATGCTTTAAACTCAAATTCATATAGACCCTATATGATATGAGCAATGTCTATGCATAGGGATTATTGTAATTCAAGTGGGGTTTTATTTTGTACTCTAACGTGGACATTTATGCATAGAAATGGGTATAATGCTAAGGGTCCTATATATATTATAAAAGTTAATATATATATATGGAAAGGATTATAATACTAGTGGGATTTAATGTATATAAATGTCAACGTTTAGAGTGGGGAGATAATATAACATTAGTGGGGTTTTACTAACCCTTATACTCATATTAGATATGTTAGTAATCTGAGATGCTAGGGTATAGTGAAGTTACCCTTGACCTTTATGTATAGGATTATTGTGCAGTATGAAATAACTCAGAGATAAAATATGTTATAATGGCAGTTAGTTGTATCAATAACTGGAAAACATAAACCTTGTGAAAGTTAATAGTGACGTCAATTACCTACTTATAATAACTATAATTATTTCAAGATAAGTTGTTCGAAGAGAAAGGAGATTTAATGTCCCTATTAATTTTTTTTTATTTGGTAAATTTGGGGAACATTAGAGGAGCTATCTAACTGGTAGGTCACGTACATGGACAAAAATGAGTATTTCTAGATCTAGAATGAATAAAAAGGGGAAATGAATTCTGAAGATGGAAATGGAAGGTCGTCAAAGAAATATGCATGGAGTGTGGAGAAATATGCTATAACACGTTTTCAACCGCCAAGTCTAAAAAATCCTTGGTTTTTGCTGAATTAATGAATGATTTTCCTCGGATTGATGACGAGTTTGTGGTACAAGAATAATCTCCTGATGACCCCTTGTTTCTCATTGACTCATCTAATCCATGGTATGGAGATGTATTAATATATCTCCAAACCCAATGTTTTTGGCCTGAATTATCAAAAGATGACCATCAATGTATCCATCACCAATTTCGCCACTAACTCATCATAGGAGACATTCTTTATCGCCACGGGGTAGACATCGCCTTGTGTCAATGTGTGGTCCATGATGAAGTTGAATGAATCATTAATGACTTCCAATCCGAACCATGTGGTGGCCATGCGGTGACATTGTTTTGGCCCACTATCTTCAAAGATTGTATGAATGCAGTCCAAAAATGCCACCCTTGTCAGATATTCTCAAAACATATGTGCACACATCCCGCTCCCTTACTCCCTTACATCCTATAGTTGTTGTCGGTCCCTTTTCCAAATGGGGGATATATTTTACAACATGTAGACATTCCTCCATTGTCGTCCATAATTAAATTATTGTGGTTTTTGGTTATTTTACCAAATGGGCAGATGCTATGCCTAACTTTTCAAATGACACCAAGACTGAAGCTCTTTTCATATTAAATCATATTATTTCCATATTCAGTGTACCCAAATTAATTGTGACCGATCATGGATCACACTTTTGCAGCAATATGATGATTGAATTATCCACGATGTTACATTTTGACCAGGAACATTCTTCCCCCTATTATCCTCAAGCTAATGGACAAGTTTAGTCTATTAACAAAGTATTGTTGGCCCTTGGTTATGGAAGCAAGCGAAGATCAAGGAATAAAAAGGAAAATGTGAACTTCACGAAAGACGCAGTGACTGTTAATCAGTCAAAGTGAGCAAAAGCGCAGAAATGATGGAGCAAAACAAGCCATTGGACGAGGATATTGAGGATGACAGATCAGCAAGAAAGAAGGATCGTGGATAACTTAGCAAGTGGAAAAATCCATTTTTAGATGCTTTGGAGAACTGCGCAAGAAGGAAGGAAACACAAGCTGGCAAAAACCTGAAAACGTGGGTCAAGTTGACCTAGGGTTTAGACACCTAGGGTTTTGGTATCTAGGGTCTTGGACACCTAGGTTTCATCCTAAGGATGTTATTAAGCTATTGTAATGTATAAATAAAGGTCATGAGGACCTAGTTTGGGTTGGTACAGTATTGTTGAGTATAGTTGTATTGATGATTAAGAGTGATTATTGTTGTGTGAGAGAGAAGCGCTAAGTGTGAGAGCCTTCTAGTATTGTAAGATCTTCAGCTGGGTACGAAGATCGATCCTCCAGCTAGTTGTGTAGGAAGGGGAGAGAAAGAGAGGATAAGAAAGAGGATCTTCTAGATAAGAGCACAGACAAGAACTGTATGCGTCATCCTAATATATTATAAAGCACAATTATGTGGACGTAGCCCTAGAGAGAGGGTGAACCATGTATATTTTGTGTTGTGTGTGACCGGTATTATGTCTATGTCATTGATATACTTTGATTGCAATACTATGTTAAATATGATAAGTAGATGTGCAGAATAAATCTAAGCTGATAAGTGATATATGAATGTTGTGTTGTTCTTGTGTTAGATCCACTTGATCTTCCCTTTGGTTATAGACATCTCTGTCTTGGAACCCCCTCATAATCGCTTCGGGTGAGACTGCATCTGCTTCGCAGGTGTTGCCGAAAGGTCCAATAGTTAGGGCTTGTTGGTGCTCTCTTGGAGCTGAACCCTGGGTTTTCCCCTGTGCCAACAAATGGTTCCGTTGTCGGGATAGGAATATTCTTGAGGGAATGTCAAGGTGGTTCCCATCGAATATAGAGATTCAAAAGTGGATAGAGGATCAAGAAAAAGACTTCACTGAAGCCCAGAACAAGAACCCTAATCTTAGTATAGAGGATTGATTGGAGAAATATATCTTCACTGATATATGAGAAATTTTCTTTGGGGGAATCCATCAGGAGCTATACGAGTGGCTAGCTAGATTAGCAGATACCCTGTTTGAGATCCGATATAGACCTCCTATGGTTTGGATGTCAGAGCTGATCAAGAAGGTCAAAAGAGTTGATAACGTTGTATCACAAGAAGTAGATCATTGGTTCGATAACACCATTAGAGGGTACATCATAGATTTTGTTGTTGACAGAATAAAATCATAAAACCAAGCCAAGAGATACTTCTTCAAGGGACTTAGAGGAAAATTTTTACAATTCCTGAAGTTGAGAATCAAGATGTTATTACATGAGAAAAACATCTTGAAGATACAGTATATTGGTCGGATCTAGAAAGGCTAATGTTCAAGAATTCAGATAGTGATAGCGACACAGAAGATGGACATACATGCAGTGGGAGAGTGTTCAGAGAAGTTCACTTTGCAAACCTGTTAAAGAAGAACTATGGGGGTGAAGGTTTCTATAGCGGAGAAGAGGCAGATATGACAGACAGGGAGCATTCAGAACCTGCTGCGACAGAGGAGGGGAAATCTGAAGATCTTCGTCAGGGAGAACCAGAAACCTCAGAAACTACGTAGACCATCGAAGTAAGTACTGGTATCCCTTCTATTGATTCATTATTAATAAACTACAGTAATCCCAGTCACCAGAGCGTCCAAAGCATTGTCAATAGTAGTCCACCACATATTTAGTCGGGGACCCTAGGAAGATCTATGGTAGATGAGATGAGGCTTCCTATCTTTAGGGGAGATGGATCTGAATATCCTGATTAGCACTGGTGTTACCCATGATTTTGGTCGTCATGATGATGTATTGATGATGGTGTACTCAGGCTCTTCATAAGAACTTTCTCCTGAGAAAAGTTACTTTCATCTCTTCCCAGAAAACTCATTTTTGGAGAAGGTTCGCAGGCTGCTAGTATATTTGGTTGCGAGAATTCCTAATTCTCGTAGGCTGCCTTAAGCCAGGGTGCGAACTTCTCACAGTGTGTTGAATAGCTAGGGTGCAAACTCTTCTTAAAGCATGGAAAAAGATGGTTTCTCGATGTTTCTAGAAGGGAATCTTCTAGAAGGATGGGTTGGCATTCGAATGGTTATCCTTGTACTGGATTCCCAGATATTGTGGGATCATTCTTATCCAAGTAACTAATTCATTCTCTCCTATATATTGAGGGAATTCTCATGGAAAAGGTTAAGCAAGATTCATTGGAGAATTGGTGAAAGAATTGTGTGAAGGACTTAGCATTGAACAACAGCTTGGAGACTCCAGCAAGTCTATCAAGAGGATTTGATATTCTTCATACAAGGATTGAGAAAATGTGTGTGTCGGAGCCAAGAGCCATCGAAAGGAAGTTTGCAACATCAAGGCTCAGGTTGTAATATTTTCTTTCCATTAATATGATACAGTGGCATGTCCCTTTCCCATAAAGCTAATCTCACTTTATTGTGTAATTCCTTGATCATACACATAGGTTAACTGTTGAATATATTGTGCTATCTTCACTTTGGTTGGTTTGTGTTGTCTTGGTCTTGACTTCACAAGAGCATCGGAGTGAAGCGGGAGCAACAAAGACCCTAGGAAGCGATATAAAGGTATGTTACTTATTCCTTCCTACTAGTTGATTCAATAGTCAAAAATTAGGGAAAGAGTCATGTCCTATCCTGTTTTGTTCTAGATCCAGGTGGATCTAGGGAGATCAGTTAGTGTCTGCACCTACTGATTAGTCCAATAACAACTGGTTCTTATGTGAATCCATATGGAATATTAAAAATGTCACTGACGAAGTTGTCAAAAGAACCAAGTTTAGTACCACTCTACGGGATCGCGCACTAAGTTGGTACATGAATTTTGTTCAAGGACTTGCACAACCTAAGCCACTGAATCAGATTAAGAATGTGTTGATTGCGGATTTCAAGAAACCCAAGTCGGATTCACAATGTATTATAGAGCTGAAAGAGATCAAGAAGAAGGTGGCCGAACCTGTTTGGAAATTCTATCAGAGATTCAAAACCTTAACAGGTCGATTGAATTTTCAGATCCCTGATGAACAGAACAAAGAATGGTTCATTGATTCCCTCTTACCACACATCAGAGTTCCCCTTATGAAACAGAATATTTCTTCACATTCTGAGGCATTGGATATCGCCATGAAACTGGAATCAACCCCTATGGGAGAATCTAGCTCAGGTATGAGTCAGATCTTGAGTAAGATGACTAGTTTGTCTCTATAGGTCGAAGATATGAAGAAAGACAAGGGAAAAGATAAAAGAGAAGACATTTGGTGTGCCAAATGTAGATCAGAAGGCCATGACAAGGAACATTGTCCCCTATTCAATGAATACTTGGCTTCTGGAACTCCGATCCCTTTGAAGCAAGTCACCTTACCTTGGTTTGAGGTATGCAGAAACAGACATCGCCCTGGTGAGTGCTACCACATGCAAAAGTATGTTCAGACACCTACAAATTTGTATTGTAAATTCTGTAAGTCTATAGGACATGATGATAGTGATTATAGGTATTACAATATCATGCATGAAATTTTGAGAGACATATATAAAATTCAAGGTGAAGTACAACAAGAAGGAAACACTACGTAGTATAACTCTCCTGGGAGAGGAAACTTCAATCCTCGTAGTGGATTCAGAGGAAGAGGACGAGGAGGAGGAATGGTTCAAGGCCGAGGATAGATAATATGTTATAACTGCACACAACCAGGACACCTTGCAATGGATTTTCATAACCCTTGTACCACTTGCAGCTACCGCAGCTCGTTTGACCATGTTATAGAATATTGTCCTGTGTTGCTAGCTAAGCTTCAGGAAAGATGAGGACCTCAGAAGAACCCGCAACTTCAACTGATATATGTTGAACCTCACGGAGAAGACCCTAGAGTGGCTGTTATAACCAGAGGAGGCATTGTTGTAGGAGAATATAGATTGACCCAAGGGAAGAATACAAAAGATTCAGGAATCAGGAAAGCTACAGAGAAGACACAAATGTTTGATGCAAAGAAAGGAAGACAAATGTTTGAGGAAGCAAGGAAATAATTCAGAGGAGACCAAGGTTCCTCATCAAAGACTAGACTAGAAGTGAGAGAATATGGAATGCCTCTGGCATTTGATCATTCTTCTTCACAAAAAGAAGGAAAAGAGGTAAGCAAGATCATGGAATTTTTATATACTTGCATTACGTTGATTTAGGATGAAAGAGTTGTACAAGAGTTACAAAATTTAATCAGAAAATATGAGATAGGAAATATAGACCCCTTACTGAATAGGGTAGTACACCAAATCAGTAAGAAGAGAAGGACAAATAAGGAATTACATTTGAATGCTCAAATAGGAGAGTACGAGATAGATTATGTAGTCCTCGACTTAGTGTCGGAGGTCAATGTCATGATGAAGCAAACCTGGGCACTGATGGGAAAACCGAAGTTGATCTATTCTCCTATCAGGATTAGGATGACCAACTAGTAAGTTGTAAGTCCATTTGGCAGAATGGAACATGTTCCTGTGGACATTGATGGAGTAAGAACATTTGCAGATTTTGAGGTAATTGAGATAGTTGAGGACATCTGTCCTTATCCTGCGTTGTTAGGAATTGATTAGGCCTTCAATAATTCCACTGTGGTTGATTTAAAGAAAAGACGTATGACTTTTGAAAGAGATGGCCTTAGGTTCATTGCACCCTTAGACCTAGATGAAGGTCAGAAATACATAGAGCCCATCAGAGAAGAAGACCGCACATATGAACTGGAAAACATATACAAATTAACAACCAGACAACAGGATTACATTAATCCCACAGCCGATGGAAACTTAAGCTGGAAAAGTGACAACGTATGCTCATGAGACTCAGAAGAAGCACTGGAGAATTGGAAGAATAAAATGTATGAAGTAACTACAATAAGATGTGCTAGACTAACCAGAGAAGTTCACTGGATTGGCACAACAGTAAGAAACTTACCCACCTTTGATGGTTTGAATCCTTTAGAAACCTTCTTGTCGGACTTTGAAGAAAGTGTACCAATACAACAGAGATTATTGGAACTGGATGAGGCCTTGAAAGCCACACCAACAAGATGGTGGGGGACACACAAAAAAAACATTGCAGATTGGGTACAATGTTGTACCCTGATGACAGCGCGATTCTTAGCACAAGTAGAAGGTTGTGAAGTTTGATACATAGGTCGAATCTGCCCAAAGGACCATGTGCGAAGCTATGAGGAAGCCTGGACCAACATTCCTCAAGAACAATGGGCACAAAAATTCATCAACACACTGGACACAACACCTATCAACCGGTACCTTCAAGCAGAGTTGTTGCTCATCACTACAGATTGGAAAGGTATGACTCAGAATTTTTTAACTACCTTCTTTTTTGAAAGTCAATACCCTTCAGTAGATCAAGAATTATAGAGTGTGAGACATAAAGTATTTGAGGAGGAATCTAGCCTTCCTTTGGAACAAGAAGAGGACGAATGGACTGTGCCTCTCCATAAACTACAAGGCTCTTAAAACATCAATGCTGATGAAGATGATGATCCGAGGAAGGTGAACATCAACGAAACAGAAGGCCAGAGAGATGTAGAAGGACCAAGAGTTGATTTACCATTTATTGGAAAGATGATCAATATTAAGAAGGTCAATATTGGAACAGAACAGACCCTGAAGCTTGCTAATATCGAAGATTATTGGGATGTTGCTACCATTGACAAAATTACAGAGTTACTGCATGAATATCAGGACTTGTTTCCAACCAAGTTCACTGATATGAAGGGAATTAAAGGGCCTATGGGAGAGATGAGGGTTCCTTTAAAGCTATATGGAAGACCATTTAAACAGAGACCTTACAGACTGAACCCTAAATATAACAAAAAAATGAAGATTGAGCTTGACAGAATGTTGGAAGCAGGGATTATAGAACCTGTCGAAGAGTCAGAGTGGATTAGCCCTATGGTGGTACAAGACAAGAAGACAGGATAAATCAGGATATGCGTAGATCTCAGGAAGATAAATGATGCTTGTTTGCATGACCTCGTCCCTACACCATTCACTGACGAAGTGTTAGATAATGTGGGAGGCCAGGAAGGATATTCTTTTACAGATGTATTTTCAGGATACCATCAAATCTGGATTGCCAAGGAAGATCGCCACAAGACCACATTTGCAACAAAATGGGGATCCTACCAATATACAGTGATGCCATTTGGATTAAAGAATTCCCCAGCCATCTTTTACATCTTTTCCAGGGTGATGGTCGAAGCATTCAAGGAATTTCTCCATAAATTTCTAGAAGCATATTTTGATGATTGGACTATTTTTAGTTTATTGAAGAATGATATTGAATGTGTAAGGATAATGTTGGATAAATGCAGGCAGTGTCAAATTTCCTTGAACCTGAAGAAATGTATTTTATTTTCACCATTTGGAGTGTTTTTAGGTCATATTGTATGCAAGTATGGATTGTTGGTTGATCCATCCAAGATCACCATTATAGTTGATTTACCCCCTCCTATGTTAGTTAAACAATTGCACACTGCGTTGGGACACACAGGCTACTGCAGGAAGTTCATTAATGGATATGCTCAGATTACAGTGCCCATGGAGAAGTTGTTGAAGAAGGATTTTCAGTTCATTTGGATAGAAGAATGCCAGCAGAGCTTCGACACACTGACACAGAAAATGGTTATTGTGCCCATTCTGGTTTTCCCAGATTGGACCAAGGAGTTTCATGTGCATGTCGATGCGTCTTCCATTGCTTTAGGAGCTATGTTAGCAAAGCTAGGAAAAGGAGATATTGACCACCTGTTAGCCTTTGCTAGCAAGAATCTATCAACTGCTGAGATTAATTACACCACCACTGAGCGAGAAGGGTTAGCCATGGTATATGCATTGTAGAAATTTTGCCACTACTTGTTGGGAGGACACTTTAAAATATTTACTAATCACTCGATGTTGAAATACCTATTCAACAAGACAGTGTTGGGGGGATGGATATGCATATGGCTTCTGCTATTTCAGAAATATGATTTTGAGATCATAGTAAAGCCAGGGAGAATGAACAAAGGTCTCGATCACTTGTCAAGGTTGGAACATGGTGAAGCGTTGACTAGTTTGGAGGATGCACTATCGGATGCACAACTAATGACCATTATAAATATCAATGACCACCTCACAGAGATAGTCCAGTTCCTGACAATAGGAATGGCACCTACTGAATATACAATTCCTCAGAAGAAACAGCTAGTAGTGTGTGTTGCAGACTTCTCACTTATAGCTGGACATCTATACAAGATGGTACCTGATGAGATATTGAGAAGGTGTGTTATGGAGGAAGAATGACCACTGATCCTCACAGAAGCTCATGAAGGCATCGAAAGAGGACATTACGCAGGGAAAGAAACTGAGCAAAAGGTTCTTAAAGCTGGCCTTTGGTGGCCTACCTTACACAGAGATGCTAAAGACTATTCTAGAGCCTGAGACGTATGCCAAATAGTTGGAAAACCATCCAGAAGAGATGAAATTCCATTAGCCTCATAGCTAAATCTACAATCATTTGATAAATGGGCCATTAAATTCGTTGGACCTATAAACCCACCAAGAAAGCGTACAGGAGCAAGGTACATAGTTAAATCTATAGAGTACTTGACCAAATGGGCCGAAGTAAGAGCAGTTAAGGACTGTAGTGCAACTACAGTTTCGTGCTTGATATTTGATGACATCATAACCAGGTTTGGATGCTCAAAGATCCTTATGAGTGATCAAGGTACACATTTCATCAATAAGACAGTTGAAGCCCTGACTGAAGAATTTGCAGTCCACCATTAGAAGAGAACACCATACCATCCACAAGCAAATGGGACAATTGAAGCATGCAACAAGATCTTGGAGACAACATTCACGAAGATTTGCAATGTGAACAGGGATGATTGGGATCTAAGAGTACTAACAATATTATGGGCCTATAGAACCACTTGCAAGAAGCTAACAATGTAGACCCCCTTCAAGTTGGTTTATGGTCTTGAAGATGTTGTTCCAATGGAATATCTGGTACCAAGCCTAAGAATTGTTTCCTTTATAGATATGGATGACCCTGGCATTGTTCAAGAGAGGCTTGTACAATTGGTTGAATTGGAGGAAGACAGATTTATTACAGGATTCCATCAGCAGGTACAGAAGGAAAGAGATAAGGCCTACCATGACAGACACATCAGGAAGAAGGTATTTAAACAAGGTGATCTAGTACTGGTATATGACAACAAATTCATAAAACATCCTGGGAAGTTCAGAATGCATTGGCTAGGGCCATATCAGATCACTTATGTTACAGAGGGAGGAGATTCATAATTGAATACTTTGAATGGGGAGTGGAAGGAAGGTTTAGTGAATGGGAGCTGGTTGAAATTGTACTATGACAACCAGCTTCCCTGCAGTTCCCAGTAAATGCAAGACAAAAATTTTCTAGGTACAAGGTGTAGTTGAAACTGGGTACCAGACATAGAAAAAACAGTCTGCACAAGGAGGAAAAGGAGGCATAAAGAAGAAAGTAGAGGCTGCACTACGCAATTAGAAGTCAAAGTAAAACAGAAGGACTAGGTCTGAAGTGCCTTGGGATGAGTTACATGTGAGTGTTGGGGGCATGTTGGCCCTTGGTTATGGAAGAAAGTGAAGATCAAGGAAGAAAAAGGAAAAAGTGAACTTCGCGGAAGACGCAGTGACTGTTACTAGGTCAAAGTGAGAAAAAGAGAAGAAAATATGGAGCGAAGCAAGCCATTGGATGAGGAGATCGAGGATGAAATATCAACAAGAAATAAGGATGGTGGATAACTCAGCAAGTGGAAAAAGCCACAGTTATATGCTTTGGAGCACCGTGTGAGAAGGAAGGAAATACAGGTTGATGAAGCCCTGAAAACTCGGGTCAAGTTGACCTAGGGTTTAGACACCTAGGGTTTTGGTATCTAGGGTTTTGGACACCTAGGTTTTGGCCTAAGGATGTCAGTAAGCTATTGTAATGTATAAATAAATGTCATGAGGACCTAGTTTGGGTTGGTACGGTATTGTTGATTATAGTTGTATTGATTATTAAGAGTGATTATTGTTGTGTGAGAGAGAATCACTAAGTGTGAGAGCCTTCTGGTATTGTAAGATATTTAACTGGGTGCAAAGATCAATCTTGCAGCTGGGTGCACAAGAAGGGGAGAGAAAGAGATGAGAAGAAATAGGATCTGCTAGCTAAGAGCGCGGACAAGAACTGTATGCTTCATCCTAATATATTATAAAGCACAGTTCTGTGGACATAGCCCTAGAGAGAGTGTGAACCACATATATTTTGTGTTGTGTGTGACTGATATTTTGTCTCTATCATTGATATGTTTTGATTTCAATACTATGTTAGATCTGATAAGTAGATGTGTAAAATATATCTAAGATGATAAGTGATATAAGAATGTTGTGATGTTCTTGTGTTAGATCCACTTGATCTTCCCTTTGCTTGTAGACATATCTTTCTTGCAAACCCATCATAACTACTTTGGGTGAGACTGCATCTACTTCGCAAGTGTTTCTGAAAGGGATAGTAGTTAGGCCTTGTTGGTGCGCTCTTGGAGCTAAACCCTGGGTATTCCCTTGTGCCAACAAGTACTCAAAACAATGTTCCAATAGATGATAGGAAAAAATAAACCAAATTGGAATCTTATTCTTTTCTCTTCATTATGGGAATACCAAACCTTGGCAAAAACATCCACCGGCTTTACACCTTTTCAACTTATTTATGGATTGGAGGTAACACTTCCCATTGAATGTGAACTACCCTCTATAAACCTAGCTATTGAAGTTTTCTCTGATACTTCCACTAAGGAAGAATGACTTCTTTACTTGTCATGTATTGATGAAAGTCAATGAGAAGCCACTATGGTTAACGACTCACATAAAACATGAGTTAAATCCTAAAATGACCAAATTGTACGTCCTCAAGTTTTTTCGGAAGGAGACTTCACCTTGGTTTATGACCAAGACCACGACAAATTAGGAGTAGGAAATTTCAAACCATTATGGAATGGTTCCTACATAGTAAAATGTGCACTTCAAAAAGCGGCCTATGAGTTATCCGATTATGAGGGAAACCCCCTTTTGAAGCCTCACGATGGTATCTATCTCAAAAAGTAGTATCCATAAGATTAGCACTATTTAGTGTTGATTAAGATTGGTTGTCATTGATGTCAACCCTTGAAGAAAGCCCCATAGCACAAAGGTTGGTTAATGGACCCAAGATTTCTTGATGTAAAGATGACTCATTATTGTCTTGTCATGGTTGATAATAAGTAGAAATGGATGAACTCCAAAGTGGTCCCCTTATGGTGAAATCCCTCGTGGGAAGACGCTTTGCGGATTGAGTTATCCTAGAAGTATGGTTAGAGAACCCATGCTTATTTGTGGAATAATGAGATGAAGATTAGTTAATTTTTCATTGAAACTATCATATATGGATAGTTCTTTTCATTCCATTTCTGGTGGTATGTGGAACGTCACATAACTCCTCACGGTTAGAGAGTTATGGCCATGAGAAGTTGGAGAACTCAGGTTTGGGTAATGGACCCAAGATTTTTTTATGGATAATGGTATGAGTTTTGATATATTTTTAGGTAATACTATTCTATATGTATGGTACATTTCATTCCATTTCTGGTGGTATGTGGAACGTCACATAACTCCTCACGGTTTGAGCATTATGGCCTTACGAAGTTGGAGGACCCTCTTATGTCATCTAGAAGCCCCAAAAGGTCAAAGTAGTCAAAGTGGTTTAAGAGATTTTAGAAGGTAAATAATAAAGTGAATTTATTAGTGTACTATAATTCAAAGTGAATACAAA
>ML784360.1:377411-400179 GCA_009831015.1 Picea engelmannii
AATGCTAGTCTCTTGTTGTTTAAAGTTAAGGAAGGTTTGCAGGTATGTGATCATATACACCAGGTCTATTACAGATTTATAAATCATATTTGGATGATGAAATTGATGAGGGATTTTGGTTGAGGTACAAGTTGGGTACATGGCTGAGACAAGTAGTTGATGAGTTGGAACATACATGAGGTGTATAGTTGATGATGTTGGTACATATTGATGAGTCATAGTTGATGAGTAGTTGACACATGATTGGTACATACTTGGTACATGGTTGGTTGCACTTTTTTATGGTACAGGTTGATTACCGATTGTTTGATACAGGTTGGTGCATGGTTGATGCACTTGTTTATGGTACAGGTTGGTGCATGGTTGATGCACTTGTTTATGGTACAGGTTGAGGTATAGGTTGATGCATGGTTCAAGTTTATTGGTACAGGTTTACAATGGTATATCTCATAGTGATAGTGTGACAGTGGTTCCATCATTCTACTTCTACTTTAGATCAGCTGGACGAGGCAAGGATAGGTGGTTGTAACCACCTTCCGGTTGTATCCAGAGAACATAGGGGGTTGTAGCCTCCTTCTGGTTGTAGCCATAGAATTGGGGAGTTGGATATTCCCTCAGGTTGTAGCCTGAGAAACTAGGGGTTTGGAGCCTCCTTCCAGTTGTAGCTGGAAAACAAAGGAAGTTGGTGCTTCCAATGAATGTAATTCTTCAAGACATATAAGAAAAAACATTATGTGGTTTTCTCCCAATTTGGGTTTCCACATAAAACACTGGTGTATTGTGTATGTGTGTGATTGTTCATTTCTTATTGCTCATTATTGGATAATAATTCTACATTGATATAACACTTGGATTATTTGAAGAAAAAGGATTATAATTACGTTATTATTGATTCACCCCCCCTCTTAGTAATCCAACAATTGGTATCAGAGTAGGTTCCTTCAAAAATCCATTTAACCATTGAAAGGTAGATCATGGAGAGTACCAACCTGTATAAAAATGGAATACTACAGTTTGATGGATAGAAGTATTTTTTTTGGAGCATAAGGATGAAGACATATATACAGGCATAAGGATTTCAAGTTTGGCAATCAATTGTAGATGGATACACAACACCAGTAGTTCCACCAAAAAATGAAAAAGCAGTGAAACTCGGTGAGAATAATTCCAAAGCCAAAAATGCACTTTTGAATGGTATCAGTGATACGATATTCACCAAAGTTGCACATTGTAGATCCACTAAAGAGATTTGGGACAAGCTTCAAAATATTTATGAAGGAGATACAAAAGTCAAAGCAGCAAAGATTCAAACTTACAAAGGTCAGTTTGAACAACTAAAAATGAAGGAAGATGAGAATATTGCAGCCTACTTCTTACGAGTCGATGAAATAGTGAATGCAATCGTAGAATTGGGAGAAGAAATCAAAGAATCTGTAATTTTTCAAAAGGTACTAAGATCTCTTCCTATGATATTTAACCCTAAGATATCAACACTAGAAGAAAGATCGGATCTAAACTCAATAAGCATGGACGAACTGCATGGAATCTTCACAGCATATGAAATGAGAATTGAATAGGAAAATCCATATGTAAAAGAAACATCCTTCAAAGAATCCAAAAGATCAAAGAAAAAGAAAAAGGAACAAGAATAATATAGCAACAACAGTGACATCTCGGAAGATGATGAAGAAGTGGCCAACTTCGTCAAAAGACTAAAAAGGGGAACCGACAGTAGGTATAGAAGTAAGATTCCTTTAATTTGTTTTAATTGTGATGGTATTGGTCATTTTGCTAACAAATGTCCTCATAAGAAAAAGAGAAATGATGAAGGTTACTCAAAAGGAAAACACAGATATAAAGGAAAAATAACTACAAATAAAGTTTTCAAGAAAAGATTATGCACCAAAGACGACATCTCATCATTAGATGAAGATGAAGTTAATGACAGTGATATAGGAAGAGTTATATTCATGGCAGTTAAAGACTCTGACAAAGAAGACTTCGAAGAAGAATATGAAGAAGCCGAAGAAGAATATGAAGAAGTCGAAGAAGAAATTGAAGAAGTAGAAGTTGACTATCGAGAAGAATTGGTGTGTGCCATAGAAGTTATCAGAAGAGAAAAGAAGAAAAACAAGAAACTAGAAGAAAAACTAGATAAGAAAAAGGATACTCGAGAACTAGAAAAAATGATCACAAAATTGAAGGTTCAAATAGAAGAAGATAAAAGAATTGATGAAGCACTCAAAGAAAAGATAGAAGAAAAGGACAGGATCATTGGAAACTTGGAAGTTGAGATTGACGCACTAAGAAAGGATATTCAAAAGAAAAATATGCAGAATAGTTCAAAAGTTCTGAATGCCATTATCAGTAGTCAAAAATATCATCTTGACAAGTCCAGACTTGGATACAATCAGACAGAAAAGGGATCAAGCTCCAAAACAACAGAGCAAGAAACATATCCAAAAATTTATGCAGAAACAATCAAAGGGGATAGGAAAATTACTGGGACACTCCTCCACCAAGAAGATTCAGATTTCAGAATCAACAACAGACAGATAGGCCTCAAGAAGAAGAAGAAGGATTCATAAGAGCACATCCTTTCAGAAGATCTTCAACTCCCAGGTATCAAACTGTATTTTTTGGTTTATGTTATGCATGTATTAATTTTGGAAATAAAGTTGTGAATTGCAGAGATAACAACAAGAACAATAAAAAAAAATTTGAGTCATACACAAAGAGGTTATTCAAGAAGAACTAGTGAAACACAGAGAAGAAGTTACAATAGGTTTGAATCTTTGAGCACTAAAGTGGAATGTTACAAATGTAACCAGGGATGATTTTAGGGGCTAAATTTTGCTCATGGGCTAATTTTTCCATGGTTTTTCCAAAAACAAGATTCGTTATTTTAAAAATGATTCGCCCTAATTCTATAGGATAAAATTATTTTACCTTAAAAATCGCCAAAATTTTATAAAAACTATATAAAATCCATAGAAATTTGAATATTTTTACAAAAATATCGCGAATCATTTATAGTTGGCATATGAAGGATTAGTAAGATTCGCCAAGGTTTCTACATTTTAAATTAAATTTCCATCCTTAAAATCATCCTTGAATGTAACAATTTTGGACACATGTCCAAATATTGCAGAATGACAGTCCTTCCTAAATAACCTCAATAGAATAACAACAGTCACAGACAGGAACCTCAGAAAATGACATGGATAAGAAATCAAGATCAGTATATCAATGAAGAATGCACAATTGATCTAACAATTAAGAAGAAGAAACGTGGTTGGTATGTTGACAGTGGATGTTCAAACACACATGACAGGTGATAGAGACAAGTTTCTTACATTACAAAAGGAAAGAGATGGATCAGTCTCCTTCAAAAATGATGATTCAACCAAAATCATTGGAAAAGGCACAGTCTGAATTGGGAAAAAGAATGAAAAGGTGGAAAATGTTCTACTAGTAGAAGATATGAAACATAATCTTCTAAGTGTGAGTCAAATATGTGACCAAGGTCATAAAGTTAATTTTGATTCACAAAAGTGTGAGATAAGAAAAGAAGGTTCAGGGAAATTGGTCACTACAGCTGCAAGAACTTCAAGCAACATATATGTATTAAGTGAAATTGGAAATGAAAAGTGTTGTCTAGGAAAGGAAGATGAAAGTTGGCTATGGCACAGAAGAATGGGACACATACATTTTGATAAACTTGTCAAAGTCAGCAAAAGAGAAGCAGTCAGAGAAATGTCCCAGATCATGAAACCAACCAACACTTTATGAAAGTAGTGTCAACAAGGAAAGAAAACAAAGACCAAGCTTAAATCAAAGGAATATTCAACAACAAAGACCACTAGAAATTGTGCACACTAATCTAGTTGGACCAACTAAAACAAAGGGATTAAAAGGTGAGAAATACTTCATGTTATTAGTTGATGATTATACAAGAATGAATGCAGTTTGTTTTCTCAAGAATAAGTTATAAGCTTTTGAAAACTTGAAGATCTACAAGGAAATGGTTGAAAATGAAATGGATTCAAAAATCAAATGCTTGAGATCTGATAATGGAGGAGAGTTCACCTCAAAGGAATTTATGGACTACTATAGCAATCATGGAATAAAAAGGAAATTCTTCGTTGCTAGGACACCTCAACAGAATGGATTTGTTGAAAGAAAGAACATGACAGTATAGGAAATGGCTCGAACAATGTTAATGGATTCAAAATTGACACATATTTCTTGGACACAAGCAGTGCATACAACAGTTCACATTCAAAACAGAGTAATGCTCAGAAACAACACTGACAAAACTCCTTATGAACTATGGAAAGGAAGACCAGAAAATGTAAAGCACTTCAGAGTTTTTGGAAGAAAATGCTATATCAAAAGAGAAGATGGTGGAATGGGAAAGTTTGACTCTTGTGTGGACAAAGGAGTACTTGTTGGTTACTCAAGTACAAAGAAATCATACAAGTGTTACAATCTAAGATTGAACAAAGTTGTGGAAAGCATCAACTTAACAATTGATGAAACAGGCAAACCAGAATCAAAGGAAGAAAATGAATCAATGAAACATCCCTTAGAAAAAGAAGCAAAAGATGAAAAAGAAGTAGAAGAGGAAGATGAAGAGAATCCGACAGAAGCAGAAGAGCAAGTTCGGCAAGTGTCTCCAAAGGCACCCAGTAAAAGAGTACAGAAGAATCATCCTTTGGATCAGATTATCGGAAACAAAAATGCAAGAGTTGAGACTAGAAGAAGAATCCATTCACCAGAACAAACACACCTAGCACTCTTATCTACAATTGAACCAAATTGTTTTGAAGAAGCCAAAAGGATGAATCTTGGAATAAGTCCATGGATGAATAATTGGATCAAATAGAGAAAAATGACACTTGGGAACTGGTTCCAAGACCAAAGAATAAGAATGTGATTGGCACAAAGTGGGTCTTCAGGAATAAATTGAATGAATATGGATAGGTTACAAGGAACAAAGCTAGATTGGTATGTAAAGGATATGCACAGGTTGAAGGAATCAACTTTGAAGAGACATTTGCCCCAGTTTCCAGAATGGAAGCAATCTGTTTTCTTTTAGCTTATGCATGCTCCAAAAATATTAAAATTTATCAAATGGACGTAAAATCATCTTTTTTGAATGGGGAAATTGAAGAAGAATTCTACATTGAACAACATGAAGGATTTCAGTTGTCAAAAAACATAGATTATGTGTGTAAATTAAATAAGGCCTTGTATGGTCTAAAACAGGCTCCTAGAGCATGGTACTCTATACTGGATAATTATATGCAATAGGTAGGGTTCAGAAAAGCAAGTGCAGACAACAACCTCTACATCAAGATAAGTTAGGGTAATATTTTATTAATTGAAGTTTATGTTGATGATATTATTTTTTGTAGTGATGATGAAAGGTTAAGCCAGAAATTTGCAAAAGATATGCAGAATGAATTTGAAATGTCATTACTTGGAGAACTATCCTTCTTTCTGGGACTTCAGATACACCAAAGAAACCAAGGAATTTTTATTTCTCAAACAAAGTATATCAGAGAAATGCTAAAAAGGTTTGGTGTGGATGATTGCAAACCAGTTATCACTCCCATGCAAACTAGTTGCAAGTTGAGAAAAGATGATGATTCGAAGTCTACAGATCAGAGGCAATACAAGTCAGTGATTGGCAGCCTACTATATGTGAAAACATCCCCACCAGATGTAATGCATGGAGTTGGACAGGTGGCACAATTTCAAGCAGCACCAAAGGAATCACATGTATTAGCAATGAAGAGGATTTTCAAATATCTCAAAGGAATAAAAGAGTTTGGATTATGGTATCCAAAAGGAAAGCATCTATCACTTATTGCCTACACAGATGCAGATTGGGAAGGTTGTATTGATGACCGAAGAAGCACCAACGAAGAAACATTCTACTTGGGTGAGTGTTTAGTATCATGGCTAAGCAATAAACAATCATCAATATCCTTATCTATAGTCAAGGCAGAGTACATTGCAGCAACATCATGTTGTACACAGGTTCTTTGGATGAAATAAACTCTGATAGATATACAGGTTGAGTATGATGATCCCATTCCAATATATTAGGATAATATAAGTGCCATCAGTATCTCAAATAATCCGGTGATGCACTCCAAGACGAAGCACATTCCAATCAAGTATCACTTTTTACGGGAACATGTTGCCGAAAAGAACATCAGAGTTGAGTATGTGGGCACAAAAGAATAAGTGGAAGACATCTTTACAAAACCACTTCCACAGGAAGCCTTTGAGTATCTTCGCCAGAGACTCAAAGTTATTTCTACTCCAAAATGAATGATTTTGAATTCTTATCTTATATGTCTTATATGTACATGAGGAAGCACCATAAGAAGAAAGTTCAGTCAGGGGTAGTAACCCCAGATGGAAAGATACCTTTGCCATTGATGAAAAAGGGGGAGAGATTTATCAGATGCAGAGGACAGAGACATGGTTCCAGGGGGAGAATATTTATCAGATGCAGAAGACAGAGGCATGGTTCTAGGGGGAGCATGAGTGATATGATTTCAGTATTGCATCAGAGTGTTTCCATCAATGCCAAAGGGGGATATTGTTGATTAAGGTTGGTTGTCATTGATGTCAACCCTTGAAGAAATCCCCGTGGCACAAAGGTTGGGTAATGGACCCAAGATTTATTGATGTAAATATGACTCGTTATTGTCTTGTCATGGTTGATAATAAGTAGAAATGGATGAACTCCAAAGTGGTCCCCTTATGGTGAAATCCCTCACGAGAAGATGCTTTGTGGATTGAGCTATCCTAGAAGTATGGTTAGAGAACCCATGATTATTTTTGGAATAATGAGATGGATTTTAGTGAATTTTTCATTGAAACTACCCTATATGTATAGTGATTGTCATGCCATTTCCAGTGGTATGTGGAACGTCACATAACTCCTCACGGTTAGAGAGTTATGGCCATGAGAAGTTGGAGAACCCAGGTTTGGGTAATGGACCCAAGTTTGTTTGATGGATAATGGTATTCATTTTGATATATTTGTAGGTAATACTATTCTATATGTATGGTACATGTCATTCCATTTCTGGTGGTATGTGGAAAGTCACATAACTCCTCACGGTTTGAGAGTTATGGCCTTACAAAGTTGGAGGACCTTCTTATGTCATCTAGAAGCCCCAAAAGGTCAAAGTGGTCAAAGTGGTTTAAGATATTTTATAAGTTAAATAATAAAGTGAATTTATGAGTGTACTATAATTCAAATTGAATACAAAATAAATTATTTAAATAATAAATTTAATGGAGAAATTAGAAGTGGGTTAACCCTAAAATAAGGAAAGTGGCAAAGTGACCTAGAAGATGTTTTTAAGGAAGCTACTTGGAGAGTATAAATAAGAGTCAAGTCTCACTAATTTTAGATACAATTGAGAATATTGAATACCTATAGGTGTCTGAGGTAACCAAAGGATATCTAAGATGAATTTCTAAGGGAAGGTGAAGAAAAAATGGTCGGAATTCAAGGAAGGATAAATTCTTTTGATGATGCTTTCTAAGGTGTTTCGGGTAAAACGTCATAACTTCTTCATAAAAGATCCAAATTAAGTAAGAAAAAATGTGTTGGTTATAGTAAAGTATGTAGTAGGCTGTGTAACATTTTCATATCGATTCAACAAATATTTCTTGCAGGGCACACTCTACAAGGTCGCTCTCTAGAATAAGCCAGAATTCAGAAAGGTATGCCATTTTTTCTATAACTACTTCTCTGAGAGTTTCCAAGTAGTCACACCTAGAGGAATTGCATAAAACACACTGAATAACATTGTGTATCAATTTCATATATTATTCATTACAGGTACAAAGTTATGATTATTTCAAGTCAGGGTTGTTGACTAATCCAAAACTAGTCATGTGAGACTAAAGAAAAGTTTGATGTAAATGCTAGTATCTTGTTGTTTAAAGTTAAGGAAGGTTTGCAGGTATGTGATCATTTACACCAGGTCTATTACAGAGTTATAAATCATATTTGTATGATGAAATTGATAAGGGATTTTGGTTGAGGTACAAGTTGGGTACATGGTTGAGATAAGTAATTGATGAGTTGGCACATACATGAGGTGTATAGTTGATGATGTTGGTACATATTGATGAGTCATAGTTGATGAGTAGTTCACACATTATCGGTACATACTTGGTACATGGTTGGTTTCACTTGTTTATGGTATAGGTTGATTACAAATTGTTTGGTATAGGTTGGTGCATGGTCGATGCACTTGTTTATGGTACAGGTTGGTGCATGGTCGATGCACTTGTTTATGGTACAAGTTGATTACAAGTTGAGGTACATGTTGATGCATGGTTCATGTTTATTGGTACAGGTTTATAGCGGTATATCTCACAATGATAGTGTGACAGTGGTTCCATCATTCTACTTCTACTTCAGGGTGGTTGGACGGGGCAAGGACAGGTGGTTGTAGTCACCTTTCAGTTGTATCCAGAGAACATAGGGGGTTGTAGCCTCCTTCTGGTTGTAGCCAGAGAATTAGGGAGTTGGAGCGTCCCTCTGGTTGTAGCTTGAAAAACTAGGGGGTTGGATCCTCCTTCCAGTTGCAGCTGGAAAACAAAGGAAGTTGGTGCTTCCAATGAATGTAATTCTTCAAGACATATAAGAAAAATCATTATCTGGTTTTCTCTTGATTTGGGTTTCTATGTAAAACACTGGTGTACTATGTATGTGTGCGATTGTTCATTTATTATTTCTCATTATTGTATAATAGTTCTTCATTGATATAAAACTTGGATTATTTGAAGAAAAAAGGATTATAATTACGTTATTACTGATTCACCCCCCCTCTTAGTAATCCAACATTTAGTGATTTTATATTATATGTATTATAGTTTGGTGTGTTGTTTTTGTTCCTTTGAGTGATGTAATTTGTTTTTCTTCTTATCATTCTTGGTAATTGATTGGAATATGTCGATGATATCCTCTCCCTATATCGAATACGTGGACGAAGCAAGTCATAGTACACAGAACATCGCTTCTACTGCTTGGGTTATTTTTTCACCCACAAATGAATTGGTGAGTTCAGGGGGCATGTTTATATGTCCTACAAGAAAAAACATAAAAAAAAATATAGTGCATTTATCGAGCTTATGTATGAAGCCTCCACTTTATACATTCGTCGTTTGATTTTCAGGTTGGACTCCTAGCTTGTAGTGTCACAATTAAAATCAGCCTACTCTATTCATCATCCTATAATTTTTGTAAATATTTGAGGGTTCGTCTCCTTAAGAAAAAATTGATTTTATTTATTATGAACATATCCCAATAGAATTCAATTCACTAGCTCACTCATTAGAAAACTATGTATTGAATTGGCATCTACAACATTAAGAAATTTTTCAACCAAGCATTTATGTACATACATTGTAAAGTATTTGTACACGTAAGTAAACACCACAAAGTAAACATCCATGTATATATAAAGAGTGTTTAAAATACATCATAAGTTCAGCATAACAAAATTGGATCATATGCCCATAAATCTGAATAACAACCACATAAGAGTGTAACACAAAAACTATAAAACTGCAATACTAATTATCATGAGGAGCTCCATGCTCATGATAGAAAACAATGAATCTCGCTATATTCCATAGAAAGTGGGAAAGTTGACCACCCACACCAACATTATTCCTCTACATCTGTAGAGGAATTTCATCCATGTGAGGTAATGGAATCCCCATCGTCAAACCCTAGAGGTTCTCCTCGACATCCTCCAATAGATCTACATGAGCACCTCCTCCATGCTACACTCTACCACCTCCTCCTCCATGGTACACCACTTGTGCAAGGGAGACATCCCTTCTGAGTGAACCAACAAACAATATGAAACATACAAATGATTATTCATGCTACACAACAACAACAACAACAAAATCATATGTTTTTAAAAAACAAAAAAAAACATAAAATATTCCAAAACAAAAATAAAAGCATGAATATCATTCTTATCGAGCTCATTGCTAAAATCATCCCCATTGGGAAGGACCATACTAGGATATCCTGAATAATACATGCATGTATATGAATAATCATCTATGGTCATAATCAGTCTATCCCACCACCCAAAAAAATCATCTCCAAAATGTGGTTGTTTCCCTCCTCCCAATCGAGACAACAACTCTGTCCATTTTTTCATGGTAGGATCCCTCATTCCAACCAATGGCCATGTCACCCATGGGAGAGTAGAAGGAAATATCTCAAAGAAGAATGATAAAAAAATAGAAGCATAATCAAATTTCTTTTATCATCCTATTTTGCATTTTTTCAGTTGCTCTTTCATATTGACCAAGATCCCAGCACACCAGTTATATTGTGTAGGATTCAAACACATCACCTCGTAGGTCACATGAGTATGAGAGGCAAAACGAGGCCTATTACACCCTATCACCCAAGTGATGGTATATAATATCGTTTGCAGCTTCAAATCTGTCACTTGTCCTATAGGAAGCTTATTGCTGCTCTTTTGAGTCCCCGACTGACAATATTGCTTAATATAGGCATCAATGAACTCAGTTTAGCTTCCCTTACAACCCATAAAAACCACCATGGATCCCCTCTGGTATAATACCATGAGGAAGTATATGTCCTCAATATCCAATGTCAACACTTGGTCTCTCACCATAAAATGTTGTTCATATCCCATATGCTAAATACTAGATCAAGCATCACAGGTTGCGCCCTCATACTGGAACATAAGAAGAATTTTAGTAACCCACAGTCCCTTAAAGAATATAGGGTATGTGGGTCCCTCATAGAAGCCTCATCATTTAGATCATGCTATCTTTCCTTCCACTCAATCGTCATGATTTCCTGCAGCAAACATAAAATATATTATTAGATTAAATCCATAACTTCAAAACATTGATTTTTTTTTCAAAAAAACATAAATTTAAGTTGGTTGGCCCTAACCCTTTGAGACAGGGAGACCAATTACAAATTGGGTATTTTTATAGTGTGACCATGCTTTTTTTATTGTCATTCGTTGGCACATAACCCTACATAGTGCGACCAACCAGGGTGGAGCACTCCCACACCAAGTGTTGTAAGTGACCAGTCATTGCCATCCCTTGGGAAATGACCAGTTGTTGACACTCTTTGTATAGGGTGTGACCAGGGAACCTTGATCGCGTTCCTGACATAGGCTCCCTCACAAATGTGCAACCCTAAAAAATTTGGGCCTCATAACACAAAAAAAAATTAGAAAAATGAAAAACAAAAACATGGGTTTGCTAAGCGCGGTTTCGATTACTAACCTAGCAGGTAGAATTTGATCGATATATGTCCCATGCTCCCAAAATTACCACTACAATTTTTTTCCTCAAAGATATCTTCACAACTTTTTTACCAAGGGTAATGATATAAATGAGGTAAAAATCACATTTACCCCCTATAATTACTATTTTCCCTTTTTGCAAAACTAGTATCAAACTAACCCTTTTCACATTAGCGAAGTTAATTTTTAAGTTTTTCAGGAGTTTATCAATTTTAATAATTTAATTTATTCTTTTGGACCACAAATTAACAATTTTTATTGCAGATATGGACTATCTTTTGTTATAATATTGATTCCACCATCGACAAGTGTTTGAAACTTGGCATTTAGGACTAGGTTTGTGGTTTTCTTTTCTTCTTCTTCTTTTTCCATTGCATTCATTTGGCCACCACTTGATTCCCCTCATTATACCATAAATTCAAACCCACTTGAAATGCAACATTGTCCCTTCCATTTTTTTGCTTGTCATATTTTGAGTGGTAGAGCTTACATTTTCATGAGAATCCTATATTAGCACTTTTTATTATCATTCGATGCCTATGATGAACATTTAGGGCCCTAGAACCATCTATAATGCATTATTTTCAAAATTGAGTTGCATTCACTCTCTTTCCGTCATTTTTTATCCTTCGTAGAGAGGGTTCCCAACATTTTATGTTGTTTTTTAATGGTCACATTTACACTTCTATCTTCTTGATTATTATTTCTATTGTCATACGCTTCCATTTCTTACTACACCGCAAATGTGCTTGATTGTTATCCATTTATCCGCACCCATTTTACAACACACTCCTGGACGAGAACTGTTGTTATGAGTGGTCATCATATTCCATGTTTGTTTTTCATCCATCACTTGAAGTCATGTTCTTTTCACCTGGAACTTCATTGCAATCCACTCATTCTCTCATGTTGATCTTACTATTACCCCTTTGCCATGCTTGGTAACCAACCATCACAAAGGTACACCCTGGAGTTTTTGTAAAGCTCTTTTCAAACTCCCTAAACATGAAAAGATCATCGAGTGAGATTGTTTCCTTTCACACTCATTAAAAGGAATTGAAAGGGTGTCTATTCGATGCAAGATTAACCCTTTTTCAGAACGGATGGACTAATTATGAAAAATGAATACTCTATTGAACCTTGGATAGAAGAGTTCTCCCTTGTATTATTTTATCTATTTTCAGGATCGAGAGACTAAATTTATGAAAAAGACCACTCTTGGATTCTTCTTTGTCCTTTCATACTCTCTAAATATGAAATGATGAATCGAGCATTGTTATCCACCTTGGGCTCAACAATAAATCCATGAGTGAGAACATAGAGCATATTTTTATTTTCTTTCGTGCTCGCTTAATCATGAAATAAGCAAAAAGAGTGGGATTTTTTCCATCTATTCATATTCACAAATGGAATCCATTTATTGATTATCCCTTGAACAATGCACATGTTTTGCATCTATGTACAACAGTTGGGTTATCCATTGTCTCTGAATCATTACCATCCCCATAAGTTCTTAGACTCCGTCGACTGGTCATTCTTCTAGTCATCCATGGTAAGTGGTTTTGGTCCTTATTGATTCAATGATTCCAAATCAAGTTATTTTTCATGTTTATCTATTCAGGGGAAGTTATCCTGCATCAACCATTTTCAGTCTTTTCACCCATTTATCCTAGCCATACCTGTGTCAGTTGTACTCTACCATTACATTCTTCACACCATCTACCTTTATATGTTTCATGTCAATTGATGGGGGATACATCAAGGACCTCCTTCAATGAATTCCATCCTATCGAAAACAAATCATTATCCAGGATCAAAATCTAGAAACCAATCACTACCTTGGGACTTCCAGACATTAGTGGAAGGCTCCCTTGCATTTCAGTAGTGGGTTTACATCATTGGATCCTATTGAATGAATCTACGATTGTTTGAATTCAATTAACTTATTCACCCTTGTTAGATTGGACTAGGTATATTGGGGTCCATCATCATCATCGGTGGAGTACCTCACGTATGCTAATGGTTTACATCAATTACTGGTAATCAAACAATTTCTACCATGCTCGACCTTAGCTCATTTATTCACATGTCATAGATTCATACCATTTCATATTTGGGACGAAGGCATGGGTTGGGACCATTCATTCCTTAATCACATTCCCTCCCAATCTGTGATGGAGTTGTTCATGTGTATTTCAGAGATCACACAGACATCGATTAATCTCATTGATTTGTATATTGTGACATAGATCCACATTTTTACTTGGTTGTGGTTATGATCTCAGTTGTCACATAGATCCAAAGTGTATTATTTCATGGCCATGATTCAGTTAGTTATGTCATGCATGGATCCGCAATGTATTTTTGGAATCTGTGCTTATTTTCTATTACAGGATACACAACGTATTCCCTCTCCGGGGATGTTCTTATTATGCAGGACTAACGATGGTTTCTTTCCAGGTTCCTTCACCCACAGCTCTGTGATTTTATTCGTAAAGTATTTCCAACATCAGAAACATATTCTAAACTCAATGTTTGGGGGGTATCTGTTATACATATATTTTCCACCTGATCACTTGATGGGCATCATCTATGGGTCAATAATATGAAACACTAAATTGTACCACTTTTTCCCCAAGTCTGCAATACTTTTTTGCTTGTTTGTTGGTTTTCCCTTTACAACCTATGACCCAAAAGGTGCAGTCACGCCTTGAACTCTTACAAGGCATGATGGATCGCTCCCTACAATAATTTAGGGCATGGCCATATCTGTTATTCCCTATTTAGGATTGGTTTTGTGAGACGAGATTAATCCCATATTTCTTGTGGCTCAACCTCAAGAATATTTCCATCTTAGGCATGGATATCTTATCCCAATTACCCTTTGATCTTATCTCTATTATCCTATAAATAATGGGGGTCTCTCGTGGTAAAAGGGGAGAGCTTGGGCAAGGAGCTTGGGAGAGGATTGCATCAACTTCTTCAATTGTAAGTTTTAAACCATTTGGTTTTGTTAATAGAAGGTGTAAAATATTTTTCCCTCTACTTGGATGTGCATGTAATTGTTATATGTCTACTTGTAGAGAATTAATGTTTTCATGTGCTATGATATGTTATTAGATCTATCATCAATTTATGCATGATTAGTGTGATATTGTTAGAGGTTTTTGTTATCTCTATAGGTACATATCCAAACTACTAGGAGCGAAGGAGATGTTCTTGAAAGCGGACAACTAAGGAGAGTGTAGGGATAACCAACCGATTACCAGGCAAAACGTCCATTCCATCAACTTTTGAATCACTTTCATGTATGAGTTAGACCTAGGAACATCTATCATTTACATATCTATTCTATATTAAGTATAGGAAGAGCCTAAGGGAGTTTATTTTATGCGGGGTGTAAATATCCTACAATAGGTATAACATTCCTTAAATGAGTAAGCCATAAATGCAAGGTGACATAAGATCCTCAGGTAATGATCAAAAGATAAAAAAATACCAAGAAATTTAATTTTTATATTGATGAGTTAAGGAATGAAATAATAGCTTAGTGTTGGAATTCACTGAATTCCACTATGGGGGGGAATAATACACGCCTAGAGATTGTCACTCTAGATGATGGGAACCTACTTGAAATTTTAACAATGTATTCAAATGAAGAAAATATATGAAAACTTTAGCATCTAATTGATAGGTGAATATACATACCTCGTAATTTTCCAATCTTATTATTGTGAGAAGAATAATGATAATCAAAACATGACTGGTATCTTGGTGACAACATGACACTCATAGTATTGATGATCCTTCGTATAGTAGGAATGGATATCTGATAGTCAGTAGAGTAGGAATGGATATTGCATTATATGTGATAGTCGGTATCCATAGAATATAAATTCATGTAGGTTAGTGACTTTGATTTTGTTCATGAATCATGATAATAATTTCCATGATGTTTTATGGCTCTACATGTGCTAAGTTTTTACATGATTGTCATATTTAGTATGTTATGTTATCTCAAGAACCTTGTGATATTTACATGTGATGTTATGTTAACATGTGGTTCCACTTAATTACACTCACGAAATTTTAATATTTAATAAAAATGTCTTGAGATTATATTTCTTATGATAGTATCTCATGGTGTGATGAGATTATGTAATTGCATGGAATTTTTTATAATCAGATCTTTTAAGATGCCATGCATGAGTATGTGGTGCCTTACTATTCAAGATGTTATTATGACAATGATGTTGTGTTCTCATTTTGACATGTGATAATTTGCATGAGATTATTTTCTATGAGATGATAATATTATCATTATAAATAATATAGGTGGATATCGATGGCCACCCACCTATTCCAACTAGCTCACATAAAGATTTCATCTTGGCAGTTTCAGTTTTCATTTTGGTAGTTTTTTTTTTTCTTTTCGGGTCTTGAACTTCTGGGGTCATTTTGAGGCACTAAACAACATTTTATGGGCCTGCCACATTCAAATTATACAATAATTTATAGTTTCATGTCATAATTTGTAGTCCTGGGATATACCTTTCCAATGGTCTATCGTGTGCCTAAAAGGGAGATCGTATGCAAACGTTATGACACCAAGAAGTTGTTGTACCAACTTACCCCGGCGAGGCCCGCATGAATTTTGGCACTTCATCTCCTAGGGTTAGGTTTTTGGATGTCTAGGGTTTTTTCATTCATGCTTGATGTAAAAAGGATTTTGGAGCCTCACTGTAATCATCTTCTTGCGAATGAGTGCAACCGTCACATCTCTTCTCAGAGATAAGTCGCCACCATTCTAGCAAGCTTGTTTCAGTATGCATTTTACAGTTTCAACATATTTCCTTATTGAATAGAAGCCAAGATTTATTGTGTCTATGTTATTGTTCATTGTATCTTTGCGTTAATAATATAGATCTATATTTATTGTGTTCTGTTCATAAAACATGGATTAGTGGTATCAGAGCAGTCTACACCTTGCCGTTCTTAATGAATATCCCTGACAAGGTCAGGGTATAAAGAGTTGGGTATAGAGCTTGTTTCTCTTGAGGAAAAAGGATATCGCATTCCCAAGAGAACTTCCATATTGGGATAAAATAAATAAGATGGTACAAGAGATCCTTTCAAACTGTTTCTCAAGGAATCCCTTGCACAACAGACGAACGAGATGATGGATAGTTTTTCACAAATCCTTCGATGAATACCAATAGGCAATGGATATTCCTTGAGTGGAGGCGTCTCCCCCTTCAAGGTACAAATCAACTTTTATATTTCTATATTTGAAGGTCATATACATGCAAATTCTTTAGACAAACGGTTTAATATGATAGAAGGGTTTTTTTCTGTCCATAAATTTTCCAATAGAGAAAATATTACATTTGCACTCCTTAAAGTCATCCCCCATGTCAAATATTGGTGGGATACTTTATGTGAGAAAAAGGAAATATAGGAACCCTCATTATTTAAAGTCACACTCACCTAAGATTCCTTCAAGGATGCTATTAAGGAAAAATACTACCTTGTTGGAAGTTATGATGGCATGTATACAAGATGGACCAAACTGCAGTAGGAAAGGGACCAAACAGTACCAGAGTTCACAAATATCTCCCATACCTTAGGAAACAAGCTGCGTATCAAATATTTTGAGCGACATTGGTTCTCAAGTACTACGGAAGTTTGCATAGATACATCCAGACATAAATCTAGTTTATGTACATCTCGTCCTTAGGCATGGCCTATCGATATGTTGTCAAAACCGAGCAAAATATTAAGAAAAAGATGCGACAGTTTAGGTCTAGGAACCCCTCACAACAGAAGCAGGGCAAGGGTAGTCCCAACCCGCAGAACAAAGGGTAGAGAAAATATGGACAACCTCAAGACAACGAGTATAAGTTGAAAACAAAGAAGGACAAAGGAAAGAGGAAGAAAGACACTGGAAAGTGATGCGACTTGTCAGTATTAAACCTATGAAGTAAAGCAATGCATATAGATTCTTAAGAAAAACAAAATTTAATCAATGGCTCATACACAGAGTACACAGAGATTCTATACTGGAAACCCTCAACCAGGAAAACCTTTCTTATATTCATTATATCGAATTTCACCATTCACTATACAATATATACAATGTTTTTAGGTATTCCGTAGATACCAAAACCCTAATCCCTAAAACCGGGATTATTTTTAGTAAACTGCTAAAAATAGCAAAATCCGCTAAAAATAACAAAAACCGCCAAAAACAAAATTTTGGGGCATTGCCCCAAACGCTGCGCGTAACTAGGGGGGGGGGGAATACCTTCCCCCCCTTGGGACCCCCCTAGGAAAGCACCTGGTGCACATGACACAAACAGAGCACTACTATGAGGGATCGTCAGACCCAGTTGTCAAATCTGATGCGCCCACACACACACATGCAAAGAATATAACACATACCCAACATTCTCCCACTTGTTGTTTTCTTTGCATCCAGGGGTCCCAATATTATATAGTCAACAATCCAGGGCAGCAATGCCCATTGTTACTCTACACTAGGAGAAATTTTCTGTGCTTACAGACTTTGTCAATGAATCTGCAACATTCTTCAAAGTGTCAACATTTTCCAGCAACACCTTCTTTTCCTCAACCATATCTCTCACAAAGTGATATTGAACATAAATATGATTTGTCTTCGAATGATAAGTTGGGTTCTTTGCTAGGAATATTGCACTCTGACTGTCACTATATAATCTCGCTACCTGTTGTACCAACCCAATACCTGAACACAATCTTTGTAACCATATTGCTTCCTTGCTTGCATGAGTGGCTGCCATGTATTCAACTTCTGTAGTTGAGAGTACCACTACAGCCTGCCTTTTTCTCATCCAACTGATTTCTCCTCCAAATAGGTTAAACACATACCCACTTGTACATATTTTGCGATCCATATCTCCAGCCCATTCTGCATCAACAAATCCATGTATGTCCAAGACTTTGTCCAATCCTAGTCTTCCTTGGTAGCACAATCCGTAACTAGTAGTTCCAAGAAGATACTTGAAGACCCTCTTTACTGTTGTCCAATGCTCCTTCTCTGGTTTTGACATATACCTGCTCAAAACTCCCACTGCATGTGCAATGTATAGTCTACTACATACCATTGCATACATCAAACTTCCAACTGCACTGGCATATGGAACATGGGACATGTCCTCTTCTTCTTCCTGTGTCTTGGGACACTGATCTGCAGATAAATTTACACCTATAGGAATAGGGACCTTGATCGGTTTACTTCCATGCATATTAAACCTCTACAATATCGTCTCAACATATTTTCTCTGATTCAACCATATTTTCTTGTTTGCACGATCTCTTTTAATCTCCATTCCCAGAATTAAGTTAGCAACGCCAAGATCCTTCATGTCAAATTTGAAGGATAGCTGTGATTTCACCTCCTTGATAGCATCCATGTTATTTCCTACCAACAACATGTCATCAACATACAACACTACATAAATGAAGTGATTACCAACCTGCTTGGAATATACACAGTGATCAACCTTGCTTCTTACAAATCCCAATCCAAGGATGTATGTGTCAAACTTTTGGTACCACATCCTAGGTGATTGCTTCATACCATATAGTGAATTCTTTAGCTTATAGACCAACTCTTTACTTCCCTTCACTACAAAGCCTTATGGTTGCTTCATGTAGATTTATTCTTCCAGATCCCCATGTAGGAATGTTGTCTTCACATCCATTTGTTCCACTTCAAGATCAAAAGCAGCAGCAATAGATAAAAAAAATCTAATGTAAGTTGGCACATACCCACTACCTCAATCAAATTTTTCTGGTCTTCTGCTAAATCAGAGCCCCCAAATTACCTACGGAGGCCTAGCGCAAGCTAGCTCTTTCTCTCTCCCCGTCCCCATGTGGTCGCGGGTCATGGTCATAGTTCAAATAATCACGGTGCCTCTTTGTATTTCGTGCCTCGACGCTACAGGGGTGTTGAATCGTTCGACTCTGCAACAACCGAACCCCGATAGGGCTAGCGTCCGGCCAATAGGGATGAATCCCAATAGGGCTAGAGAAGAACCAATGAGAACAGGCCCCATCACATGGTTAAGTGGAGTACAGGTGGCAGAGGGGAGAATGCGACACGGTAGTCAACAAGATAGGAGGGGGCCCCATTTCACATGCCACACTATTCNCCCCCCCCCCCCCCATTAAAGGAAAAATGGCAAGGGGGGTCCGGAATTCACCTGAGCACCATTGATCAAGGTGAATTAATCTCAACCGTTCGAGAGTTGCACGTCCGATTCTAGAACCCCCCCCTCCACTGCTAAAGGCAGAACAACAAGGGGGCTCCGGAATGAAACCTCAGCAGTAGATCTGGGCAGGTGGACTCTGGCCGTCCAGATCTTCTCGTTACTTACCTTAATGTGCATTCACGCCCCATTATAAAGCCGACATCTCTTCCTCACATCTAACAGTTGTCACAGACCCTAAGATCCTCCAAAAGAATCTCATTCGTTCATTGATTTTATCATCACGAGAGTCCGAACTCTCGATCATGGGACTCCCAAATTCTTGATCCCTAGTTTCCCGATGCGGTTAATCTCTCGACACGTAACCTCCGTAAATCGGACGGTCCCGATCTGTCCTGGGATTTCCATCATGGAAAGTCTTGATCTCTCGTCACCAAGACTCCCGATCCCATGATTCTCGATTCCCTGAAATGGGTAATCTCATGACACATGGCCTCCGTCATTCGGACGGCTCAGATCTATTCCGAGGTTTTCACCATGGAAAATCCCAAACTCTCGTCATCAGGATTCCCGATTCCACGATTCCCAATTTCCCAAAATAGGTAATCTTACGATACGTGGCCTCTGTCATTTGGATGGCTCAGATCTATTCCAGGGTTTTCACCATGGAAAATCCCGAACTCTCCCCATCAGGATTCCCGATTTTGTGATTCCCGATTTCTCAAAATGGGTAATCTTACGACGCGTGGCCTCCGTCATTCGGACGGTTCAGATCTATTCTAGGGTTTTCACCATGGAAAATTCCAAACTCTCATCATCAGGATTCCCGATCCCCCGATTCTTGATTTCCTGAAATGGGTAATATTATGACACGTGGCCTCCGTCATTCAGACGACTCAGATCTATTCTGGGGTTTTCACCATGGAAAATCCCTAACTCTCGTCATCAGGATTCTCGATTCCACGATTCCTAATTTCCTGAAATGGGTAATCTTACGACGTGTGGCCTCCATCATTCGGACAACTTAGATTGGTTCCTACCCGTGCATTCTTCCACAACTCCCTAGACGTGGAAAAATCAACGGTCCAGATACTCCCATGGACCTTGGAGATCTATGGTCCCGAATTCTTCACTGTCCACGAAGACACAAAAAACAAAGGGGTAAGGAATTTAACACCCTACTCACTCCTACCAATCTAACGGTCATGTGTGACCATAGGTTTCCTGATGGAATCTCGTCCATCGATTAATACCTATCAAGGTTAAGGCACTTAACACCCCATCTTCTTCTTCCGATCTGACAGTCGTGAGTGACCACAGATCTCCCGACGAAATCTCATCCATCGATTTGATACTTCATCCTTATGCTGCCATCTCGGGTTTTCAAGAGGATCATTCCTCCTCGTGCAGGGTTACTAAGGCCTTACGCCTTCACATTCGCTTTCTCGGTTCTTGATGGGCTTTTCAAGGAGGGTATCTCTATGGGGAGGTTCTTACCCGGGGTACTATCTAAGGCATATAAGGGTACCTTTCTCCCATGAATTAGACATGTGATCTGAATTAGGTCAGTAAGCATATAAATAGCGATTTATGAAGACATAATCCATACGTAGTCTTTCCATTATAAACATGCATCTACCAATATTGATCAAAAACACCATACAGACATTTTTACAATGAAATCATTCACAGTTTCACAGCTTATGGGCATAATTACCAGAATAAACATATATATTTCAAGATGCCAAAGGAAAAACACTTATCAGAAATAACACCAGGGGTTAAGCAACTGTTGAGAGGGGTGCTCGTTTCCACCCAACCATAGGCTCAGTGACTCCCAGCGGATTTACCACTAGCCACCCCCGAGCTGAGACCACAATGCTGTGAGACTGCGTCTCTGTCTGCCAGTGACAAGGAGTGAAGGTTACTCTCCTTCCTCTCTACTATCACTCACTCTGTGCATTGCCAGAGTTCTCTTCTTCCCCTCGTGTTTTCCCCCAATCGCTTCTACCCCACGCCTTATCCTCTTGCGAGGTTGCATGTGGTGTGATTTCCCTCGCACTGGTCAGTCATGATGGCTCTATGGATGGGCGGTTCACCTCCCCATCCCTCATTAATTCCTGAGGAGCCATCAACCTCCCAGCCTGCGAGACATTTAATTCGGGGCCAGCGAGCCGCTTTTGGTTCTCCGGGCCAGTGAAGTCCAAATATGGTATTCATTCTCGGTGGAAGTTAACGCCACCTTTCCAGGTGCCTTCCACCGCCATCATGGTTTCTTTTTCTGAACATCCCCTCTCAACAGTCCTACAATATAAATTCATAATGTTATTCACATTCATTGAACTTTTCCATAAGGTACATTCACATCACATATTCACATTCATGAGTTTGTCATGGTTCCGGCCAGTCCAGTTATTTTAAAAAACTGGGGGAAACAGGGTGTTACAATTCCCTCCCCCTTAAAGGAACATCGTCCTCGATGTTCTTATGTTTTAACATGAATTGTATGTACAGAAGTAAACAAAAGAAGATATGCCTGTCTCATGGCATCCTCCATTTTGAATGTAGCCTCATCTGGGCCAAAATGTCTCCACTGCACCTTTACCTGTGCAATGGTTCGGTTCTGGAGCAGGGTTTCCTTTTTTTCCAATATGCATTGGGGTTTTGGTAGAAATTCTCCCTCTAGTTCCACCTGGATCACAGACCAGTCAATTATATGATTAGCATCATGTACATATTTCTTCAGTAATGAAACATGGAAAACATTATGTGCTTTCACTGTGGGAGGAAGTGCTACCCGATAGGCTACAGGTCCCACTCTATCTAGAACCTCAAAGGGTCCACAATATCGAGGTGCCAACTTGGCACAAGCTCCCATTTTCAGGGAACTCCTTCTGGGCTTAATTCTAAGATATACATGGTCTCCCATTTTGAACTCTCTTGGAGTTCTCTTTTGATCAGCATAACTTTTCTGTTGGTTCTGAGCCAACAAAACCAAGAGGTAATGCCTCCACATTTTCAAGGCATGCACTATGGCAGCCAGTTCTAGATCATGAGTCACATAGTTGACTTCATGTTCGTTCAATTTTTGGGATTCATAGCAGATCACACTTCCTTCCTGCATAAGGACTCCTCCGAGTCCTTCCTTATAGGCAT